>QKQZ01013985.1:0-25813 GCA_003595255.1 Solenopsis fugax
GCGCCTTGCGTGCGCCCGGTGCAGGCGTTCACGTGGGGTAAATTTTACGGGCAGATCCTGCGGAACAGGTTGTTCCGGCGAGCGTGGCAAGGAAGAAGAAGGGAGGGGAAGGATGGGAGAACCCGTAGGTGGGCAAGTGTGGCCGTGTATGTGCGCCTTTTTATTCCGCGCACCCGGCCCGGAGAGTGGTTCATCGCACTTGGCGAACTTGTTCCCTCTCCGCGAACCGTGTGCACACACACCGGTGCTATCATTACAGCGCGCTCGCGTTAGATTCTCGCCGGGCGCGATCGACGATCGAGTAAACCACAAATCGCCGGAAATCAACCTCCGCGAAGTTAGCACTCCGTCTTTAGAATTTCGTTGTGACTGATTGAGCTCCAGCGTCCTTGATATACATTTCGAAAGTTGCGGATCTGAAACAACGAAATTGTCTGCGGAATGTTAAGTTTGCGTTTTCTCATCATACGAAAAATTATATCTCGATTTCTTTCGTTTCAATAAAGATCCGAGAAATTTGTTGTCCCCTAATACAATTTCATACACTGAAAAAGAAGTCTGATTATAACTATCAAATGTATAGTGAAATAGTATCGATTAAATATTTTGTCAATATAACCAAAAATAATTTTATTTTTCTAAATGTTTAGTAAGTATTATCAAATCTGGTATATAAGTTACAAAATATTTAGAAAAGTAAAATTATTTTTGGTTACACTGACCAAATATTTAATTGATACTATTTCACTATACCTACACTTAGTAGTTATAACCAGTCTTTTTTTCAGTATAAAACTTTCAAAAGGGGCATTCCTGCCGTTTTTCCTCTTCCCCCAAATATTCATGGAAATTTAGAAAAATTTCCATACAAGAGGTAGATATAACCAAAACTCTCATTTTCAGTTTCATTGCTCCGATTGTTAAAAATAATTGTTAGAACTCTCGAGGGGGTTTCTGAAACTTCGAAAGAAATCGTCAGATTTCTGCGAAAAATTTTTCATCCACATGAAAAACTTATAAAATTTTCAGTCCGAGGCTACAAAATCATCGGAACTTTTCCATTTTTGCTTTTATTGTTTCGAGTGTTAATCGCGAAAACTCTTTCTGAAACTTATTAGGAACTGCAGAACTCGCTCCTCGGGGAGGAGCCGGAACTCTATTAATTGTATCGAAATTCTGAAAACGAGGCGCTAACTCTACAGAGAAAATCAGATTTTTCCGTAACTGTATCGAATGGCGCGTTATGGGCTTGCGCGATTATTTTCTATAAAGGATGCTTAATGAGAGTTCCGTAAGTGATGGTTAATAACAGATATAATCAATATCTATTATAAATTTAAAGAGCGCGCGGTATCGTTAATCCGAGCATTTGGTTGAAAGAAGACACAGCGTGTCAATGAATAAAATTGAGTTAATAAATAAAGTAAATTATATAAATATATATAATTATAAATTGTTATTATAATTATATTTATACATAATACGTGTGATATACAATATTTATACATAATGCACGGCGTGTGTTTGAACACGATCGGCTTTTACTCCATCGAGAAACTCCGTCATGTAAAATATGTCGGGGAAAATATTTACATTAAAATATTCCCCGCAACGGTGTGTTAGTGTGTACTATTAACTAGAACAGTAGTACTTATTAATACCATTGGCAAGATGTCCCAGAAAAGCTCCCGAGCGCATTAAAGAATTAAGAACGCGGCCACAGTTAGCAAAGACTATGGAAAACTTCCGTGGCGTTTACCAAAGACTTTAAGAGACTCCTATTGTTCGGAAAAGACTCGGAAAGACTTTTCCCTCCAGCAAGCTTCCAGTAGCAAGCAAGAAAAAGTTTCCTCCCCCTCCCCCTCCCGGCTCGTGCGCATAAACCAACGAGCGTTTATTTCGCAGCGGGGTATTAGCAACGTGGATCGCATCAATTCCGACAAACACACGTAACGCCAAGGTGCAATATCTTTCTCGTTGCGTTTCTCAATTCGACTGCCATTACGTTACGAAATGACGCCCTTTGCTTTTTCCCCCGGTGCACGCGGTGCGCGCCGCGCAATGGGGAGTTGGCCGGCAGTGTAGTTCTGGCGAGCCCCCGCATGGCGTGTATGCGGCCTAATACAGCCGCAGGATAATCCGCAAATCCCCGACAACGCCATTTTCGCCATTTGTTGCTGTTGTGAATATTATGGTAATCGGGATTCGAAGCCCCAATAACGTTGTTGGGTAGCGTGCGCGGGCGAAAATATCAATTTCAACCGGTATTATCGAGCTCTCTCCGATATTCTGTAAGCTCACGCAGCACCGATTATCCGGTACGATCGATAGCGCGAATTTCTCCCTCCCTTTCTCCCGCCTTCCCTACGTCTCTCTCTCTCTCTTTCTCTCTTTCTCTTTCTCTCAGTTTCTATGCTGCGCAATACGGCAATAGCGAGAAAGGATCTTATTATAATAGATATAATAGGAGTTTCCATCGTTATTAGATTCATAATCTGCGACATTGTTTTACCGACAATACAGTCGATTTGTTACCTCGCGCACATGCACAAGTCACCAGTTGGTTTTGCATCAATCAGAAACGCTTGCCGTCGATTCGACACGAACGGTATTTATTGATCAATGATTTTGATAGGATGATTGATATCAAAGACGACGCCCCTGCGTGGAGCGGCGAGATTATTAACCAGATCATTTGTGCTGCAAACTGACGCTTCGTCGAGCTGGATTGAATAAATGCCAATCGAATACAAGCAAATGCATTCGAAAACATTGTATCGCTACAAACCCTTGGTTTTCAATTTTCATTCGAATCGATGGCGATATGAAACAGTGGAGTGTCATATAAAACTGCTTTTTCGCAAAACGCCGAAAAGAATCGTATTTCTCTAATTAAACTGGCCACTCGTCCATTTTTGCTGACAATAGATTCTATTGATAAAATATATTTCGATTCGTCCTATTTTCTCATTCGACGTTCACGTCAACATTGTTAAAAACACAATCATTGACATCATTAAAAGAAATTAATTTCTGTAAGCATATTGTTTCATAAAATCTATTGTCTGAAAAAATATTTTTCTGAAATGAATGCAGAATTTTTTTAACAGACAATCTTCAAGTTATCTAGCAAATCTTAACGATCACTTTTTTTATATCAAAATTTTTAATATTGAAAATGAAAGGACAGTTTGGAAAGACAATTTTTTTTTTTAAAACAAATTATCTTTCCAAATTACACTACGTTCGTGTAAAATTGTAAATTTCGTTGAATCCTATCAGGCTGAACGAATTTCTCTGCGCGTTACGGTTTTGGTTCACGTCGTTCCCGATCTCGTCGATACGTTTACGGTCGCGAATTAGAACCAACGTCCCAGAGAAATATGATCTGTATTGTATCGGCCCCCGGAGAGATACGGGGCGCACGACTGTGACTTGGCAATTCTCGATTCTCGATTCGTAGATTGAAGGAACGCGGTTATCGCAACGGACGGCATATAAACGACGAAGTATAATATGAACTCGCGTAACAATTGCGCGGCGGAAGATTGTCGACGACCGCAAGATTTGCTATCGACGAAAATATGGTACGGAGCATCGGTGAGTTAGCGCCATTGTGGTCGCTTCCTGTGCCGGAAAAAAGCCCAAAGAGAGACTCGGTAATATCGAGGTTACGAGAGTGTGCGCGGGGAATCCAATGTGCGCTCTGTGGCTGCGTGTGTGCTGTGTGTCTATCGCGTACTCGCGAGATATTGCCACTCGCGAGTAGTCAGAGCACGGACGAACGCGAAAGGGGCGTACGCGAAAGGGAGGCGGTTCCTCTGATATCCGGATATCCGAGAGAGCAGCCAGGCATCTCTCTAAAATTACGTGGTCCCATTTTTAATCCCGCTCGAGTACTGAAACCGACACTGACCGCTATGTACTTCAATTCTCGATGTTGCAGATGAGGCATGAAAATTTACCTTACGTTACGAATATCTGGATCATCTCTCGAAAAACATTACCAAATATAAAAATTTCATGGAATATTCTAGTATTATGTTTGAGTATCTGTGTAAAATTTGAGCACAATTCACTTATTGGTTTAAAAGTTATTTAATTTTTTATTTCTTTTGTGTAAAATCGCGTTTTGCAGTACTTATTTGCAAATTTGATGGGGAAGTATCATTATTAATTAAATCAAAATTTTTACATATATTAATAAAACTCCAATAAATATTGCTGCACGCAAAAATTCATTTTATAGATTTATTTACTTGTTTAAAAATTATTTATTTAAAATTGCAGCAAAATATAATAATATTCGCTGCAAAAATCAGTATAAATCCAATTTTTCATTGTTTTTTTCTTTACAGCTAATTTCAAAATTTGAGCATTTGCGGCCAAAATTTTTTATTGTTGATTAAAAAAGGGGGGAAAAAATAAACCTAGAGAAGTCTTCAGTTTTTAAATTTCGACAACTTTTAGTTCGTATTGTACAGCCAAAAACATCCTTAAGTCTCAACAAAAACGGCGATAAAACGGTCTTAACTTCAAATCCTCAACTTATTCCTAACTAGTCAAGAAATTCGTCAATATAAACAGATGAATTTTCTGACTGTTGGAACGCCCTATATACCAAGTTTCGTGGTTATACAGACGAGCCTTCCCTCTCGGTGGAATTTCTCTTTCTTAAATACTCTGTACACGCAATTTCCAAATTTATGGCGCCGTTACCAAGACGTATTTTATTCGGCTCCCGTCGTTCTTTCTGTATCTCTCTCGCAAAGTAATTTTCGGATTCCAGCGGTGCCAATTAATCTTCCTATCTGGAATGCAATTAACACACAGCGATACAAACAAAAGCAGATCGATCGGAGCCAGACGTTTTAAGTAAAGGTTATTTTGAGGCCTGCCGCTTTTCTCTTTCGATTTGGCTTAATAAGATCACTTGCAAAGTCCGAGCGAGAGTAAGTGAACGATGTAATCTCGCGCGTTATTATTGATACTTCTCTGTCGCGACTTAAAATAGCGAAAGGTAACTTTATAAAAATTTTAAATTCAACCTGTATTCATATGAGTCTCAGTTTAGAAAATCACTTGAATAATGCATTCTCAAAGTCTGGTAAATTTCTCTCGGGACATCCGTATACGAAACGGCTATCTGCCTTTTGGGAAACGGGTGGATAACCAGGGCTACTCGAGCATCGATCGCCACATCCTATTATCCGATAATCATATCAGTGTTATATTCCAGACATGAGTAAGCGTATTACGTGGTGCGATGACACATTTATGAAAAAAAAAAAAGAACGTTATCGACACAAAAAGAAGCTATCAAGTCCTTATCCCGTGTGTCGATATTTCGTTTCGATACGCTTTCGTGCTTTCGATACTGTCATCCGACACTTTTCTCCGTAAAGCTCGTGACATTACACTCGCATCGCAGACGCGGATTGAATTCGGATTGTGAACTGCGAGTTATCAATTAGGCAATCAGATGAAAGCAGGGTATCTTCGCTTAGGTCTACGCAATTTATAGTATAATTCAGTCATAATTACACAGAAAAAAAATTAGTATCAAATGTACAATTCATTGTTTTATATATAAGCAAGAATATAAAATCTTCTTGGAAGATTTTATAATCTTAAACAGACATAATTTGCTAACATAAAGAAATTTTGTTTCTTCATGTAAGCAAATTATGTCTGTTTAAGATTATCAAATTCTTCCTAGAAGATTTTATATTCTTGCTTATATATGAAACAATGAATTGTTGATTTGATACTCATTTCTTTCTGTGTAGAAGGTATGTATAGGTATCCCTCTACTTATGACCTTGTTTTACAAATTTTCAAACTTATGATCAACATACTATTAACTAAAAGCTAATAGATTATAATGAAGTTGGGTAAGTTAATTACTTTTAATTAGTGATCCTAAAATAAAATATTAATTTTATAGTACTTAATATACAAATTAGAAGTTATATTTTTAAGAAGAAATAATATTACTTTTTAATCACTTGTTGAACTTAATCTGTATTTAACCTAAATTTTATGGTAGCAAATATTATATTAAGAATTATAATCTTTAAAAGAATTTGTTTCGTCACATTTCCTAAATAAAGGTAATTGTTTTTAGTAATAAAATAATTTTATCATTTTATCAAATACAAATGCAATTCCATTTACGATCAATTTGATTTACGACTAAAGTTCTGGAACGTAATCCCGTCGTAACATTAAATGATTCGCAATGCGTAGTGTGTCACAAGCTTAACTAGCGTTCCCGAGACTGCTCGACTGTGCTTGCATGATTTGTTTGTTACTTAAGTTTTATCGCTTACATTTCTTTTTTATGTAAAACTACTATTGCCTTCACTCACAGCACTCTCGCTACACCACTGTCTCGTGACCCGATAACTGCTACGCATATGCGGCGCATTGACGCAACGGGGGATGAACTTTTTCAATTTTATAGCAGTCCCGCAGAGCCGTGTCCTGCGGGAAGACTTGCGGGCTCTCCCGAACCGATATACGCGTCGAAACGCGGCTGCTGTCAAATAGCGCGAGTTCGCTCGCTCGGGCGCGCGAGCGAGCGAGCGGCAAGGGAGAGAATTCACCTCTATCGGCCGCGAAACTTCGGCAATTCAAGGCGCAAGTTCGTACCATGAAGTTAAAGGGCGAGGGGCGGTGCGGAGCGGATGGATGAAGGGGAGAGAGAACGCGGCGAGAGAGGACCGACAGGGAGAGGAGAGGCTGAAATTTGATTCCAACTCGAAAATGCCGTGAACCCTCAACCGCGATTCCGCTTCCTATCGCCGCGAGCACGCCGAATATTTCAATACGCCGGATTCCCGTCGAAGCAGACGGGAAGGAAGCGGAGGTGGATCGCGATATTCGGCGGTGACGACCTAAATCTATCGCGCGCGCGTCAAGCGGAATTCCATCGGCGAAACTTTATTCTTGGGTAAACGCGAAAAGAGCAAGGGTTAGGATCGAGAGAGTTTTTCGAAAATGTTCACGTTTCAATTTCGCAGACGTGACTCGGCAAAATCGCGAGTTTACGAGATTTCTATTTATCTGACGGGAAAGCCCATTGTAATATCCATTCAAGGATCATTCGCAAACATAATTCTTTCGGCATTAATTAATATTAAACAGCCATGAGAATCGCAGGCTTGCAGCAGTCACACGTTACAATCATGCTTTATTCAATTAAAAGGAAAGGGAAGGCAATGTTTGCGTGATCGGCGAAATATTTCATGTCAATTGTTTTCAAGTGTTTCCCGGAATAAGAATTTTCCGTCTCGGATACTCGTCGTACAGTCATAAATTTTCGAGACATTCGCGTTATACGAAATCACGAATATAACTCCTCGTCAAAGTAAAGCGGGCGATACGCGTAGAGGCGTTAGCAAAGATCGATCGCAGAGATTGCCGGAGGATCCTTTGATCTCAGTTTGCCTCTAAGGTCAAGACGATATTCTGTCATCCTAGTTGGATTATCGATCCGCCGTGTCGCGCGTGGAGTTATCGATCGATGATCGGCGCTGATGATTCGATCACGGTGAGAAGCAAGACGCGACGCGCGGAATGCACAACATCGGCGTCGTCGACGACCGGCTCGTTAATTGATTTCGTACTAATTGCTACATTCGGCCCGCCTTTAATTAGACTCAATTAATCTCGACGGTATATCCTCGACTAACGATCGATATCAAGCGTCTAATGTGGGAACATCGCATCGTCGAGGGCCGCACTCCCGTCTTTCATTAAGCGTGCCGATATACTCCGCGTCGATTAAAGGCATGTCGCGCAAAGATGACCCGCTTCCGTTTACTGTTTACCTGCCCGCCCTAACGGTATTGTTATCGACTCTCTTCAGAACTGCGCTCGGAATATGACTCGATGCAAATCACGCGAAAGGAAATCATTAGGAGAGGAAATTGTAGGGGGTTTTTACGATGATGTTTAATTGAAGAAATAGACTTCTATTAAAATTATATTAACGGGAATATCAATACATAGCCCCTTTCTTTGACTAATTAATCTACACATTTTTTACGATATCTGTAATCAAATATCTGTAAATCTACACAGAAAAAATTAGTCAAATCAACAATTCATTGTTTCATATATACGTAAGAATATAATATCTTCTTACTTTCTTAGAAGAATGTATAACCTTAAACAAACATTACTTGCTTGTGTGAAGAAAATTTTTCTCTTCATGTTCAAGCAAATTATGTTTGTTTAAAATTATAAAAAGGTTTTATATTCTTGCTTATATATGAAACAATGAATTGTTGACTTGATACTAATTTTTTTCTGTGTAAGAAATAAATATTTTAAATATTATTTTATAATATTAAACAAATATAATTTTCCTCTAGATGAAAAAGCGAATGTAGATAGTAAAATAAGTGAATGACACTTATGTTATACAACACAAGTTGTGTTATTTATAATATAAACGTTTGAAATTATATTAAAAGAATTTGATTATCAATCTGTCACTAATTGTTAAACTTGTACAAAATGCTACGATCGTCGACGAAAGAAACATGTTGCTAAAAAATTGCTGCAAAGTTGTTGCTCTTAGTTTTTTTAAAATGACGGTTCGCTAAAAGAAAATTAAATTAACGGAATAATTTACATAACAATGAAATTGTGCATAAAAGTAAGTTAGAATTTGTTATTATTTTATTGCTCAAATATACTAGTTTTGATTTCGTTGCTCGCGAAATAAGTGTAAACAACAATGGAAAACTTCTGCAAAGCGTGCAAACTTTTAAAGAATAAACTACAAGAAGATAATTTGATACTCGGCTAATTTGATACTGAGGTACATACTGTTTGAATTTGTTATACATTAACATCTTGTAACACAAGTTTGAAGAAAATTCGAAAATGGCCCGAACTACTTGATATTATACTACTTGGATTTTTGCAGACACTTACAACTGCTATAAGAATAATTACATAGTCTCGGGGTCTCATTATAGTTCTTCTCTTATTCTCGCGAGTCAGCATGAAAGAGCTTTCTTTCTTTATTAAAACGACGAATACTAAAAAGCGTCGTGTAGCTAGGAACGCGTGCGAAATGCGAGAGCTTGTTACATAAGGACCAGGATTTGCGGGGCAAAATGTAATTAACTCGTTGTGTGTGTTCTTGTTTTGCAGGTGAGTGCAGTAAAGTCGGAGAATGGCTGGTCGTCTAATTTTCGCGAGCCTATGGTTACGCGCGTGCCACAAATGGCGCAGAGAGAACCGAGGGTAAGCGATGACAAGGAGAGAAAGACAGAGAAAAAGGGAGTTGCGTACAAACATGTGTGACGTGTAAGTTGGACAACTTTGTCTGCAAATAGCTCACTTTTCGGCCGTAATTGTCCACGCGAAAGTTTTTGTGATAACCGTTGCTAGTTTTTTTCTGGCTGCTGCGAGCAAAAAAAGCTATTTCTCTCATCTTAATTTCGTCGTAATTTCGTGCGAGCTGTTTTTTTCTTACCAAACAATTTTACATAAATATTTTACTACAATATAAATTACTTGGCAAATACAAATACCGGTTAAAATTGATTCTGCTCATTTTTTAAATATTTAGTACAAAAATTAAAATTATTGTCATATTTGGAATGTTTTATATTACACACAAAAGCCGCACAGACTTATATTTTCTAAAATCGTTATATACTCATCGCATATTTTTTCTCTTACAAGGAGTAGGCAAGAATTAGAATATAAGTTTTCAATTAAAAAAAATTCTGCAAACAGCTTGAAGGATGCTTATTAATTAAACAAATCATTATGCGTGCATGGTTTCTTGTTTTCTAATAAAAAATTAATAAATTTGCATACTAATATAGCAGTGGTAAATTAGTTGGAAAATTTTTATATTTTACATTTTTTATTTATTAATAAAAATGTATGGTGCTTTACTTTTATTTCAAATTTCATCCTTGTTAGTGCGAAAAAATGTCTATGTTATAACAAAGCATTTGTATATTATAATAAATTTGTTTTTATTAATAAATAAAATATAAAATATACAATTTTTTCAATTTTTAATGTAATTATCAACAAATTTATTATTATATAAAAAAATTAATTTGAATAATTTAATTAATAAAAAAGATCGCACTTAATTTGAACTCGAAACTTGCGAGTCAAAAGTTACGATGCAGGTGTTCTTAATAGAACATCACAGTGCTAATTTATAGCAGATATAAGATACCTCTTTATATAGCTCGCAACCTGAATAACTTTATTAATTTTTTATTAAAAAACAAGGGGCTCTGCACTCATAATGATTTGCCTAATTAATAAGCATCCTTCAAGTTGTGTTCGTAGATTTTATTAAAATTAAAAACTGATTTTCTAATTCTTGTCTACTCCCTGTTAGAGATGCTACTGTTAATAGATTATATGTGTAAGTTGTACGGTATACAACAGCTTTTATTAAAAAATTAGTATCTTACGTTTCTTACATTTGTCAATGCGGAGATAATAAGTTGGTCAAGATTTCATCGGACTATATAGTATTCTCATAAAAAGATGTTTGATTAAGCTAGAAGTTTACAAGGAGCCAGTGCAACATTGAATAAGTTATACGCGTCTCGTAACATTTGAAGAGGCTATCACTTTGATATCGGGACTGAAGTAAGAGCCCAGCTATCGCGGGTACCATATTCCGAGTTTCGTCGACTTCTGACTTCTGTATCCTTAATAGTCCGAGCTGCCGTTTACCACTACTATTGCCCCGTGTCGGAAGTGGAATAACTACGTTGTAGTATCCGGCATCTAAAGAGCCAGGCGCGGGTAGGTAACCGGGGGCTTCGCGTATCGAGGGAAGAAGATCCGATTATGGCTTAACCGCATTACACGCGGAAAGTTTACTTTCGGTAATTCCGAGCCGGAGCTGAGACGAGGGAATGAAGGAAAGGGGAGAAAGACAGAAGGAAACGAGGATGCCGTTGATGCGATGGTTACACCTGTAACGGCAGCACCTGCATGCCCATTTCCGTTCCATTCCATTTCGGTGGATCCCGCCGTCCGTTCGCGCTAGAAGAGTTTTATCGTGTCGCGTTTTCTTCGGCTGTGCATACAATTTACAATGGCGTAGCTACTAGTAAATTTGATTATTATTAAGCACTTGAACGATGTTAGAGACACATAAATCTTTCGTAAACACAAACAAAAGAATATCGTCAATCTTCGAGTGCTAAATTCTCGAAAATAATATTTTTGCATTATCAGTGAAGTTGATACTTGAAAATATCACGAAGTATCCTTTAATAACTCCTTTAGAAGCAGAATTAAGTTCGCAAGAGAATACTTAAAACTTTAGAAAGAATTTAATTGGAGTTTTCGTAGCTGTAAAGATTACGCGTAATGCTTTGACATCTCACGATTCGTAAAGAGATTTATTATTTATTATTCGTAACTAATTTACTATTTATTTTGGAACATTACGATTAATTGAATAAGTGAAGTAGGTACGATAGTTGTGGCAAAATAATTTTGTTTGAACAGCGCGGTAGATGCCGCTAGAGAGGATTAAGTTTACGATGAAGTCTTAGCCTTTGTTACGTCTCTGCGTTTCGGCACCAATTGTCGATGCAACGAGGTGTGCATAATGCACTCTCGCAGGCCGACAAGGCGGGCTTACGCGTCGAAGCAAGAAGAGTGCGCGCGTTTCACACGTGGAAGCGCCCCACACACGCGCGCGCACCTATGCACGTACGTGCATTGGGTCGCGTTGTTTGCTGTCGCACGTGTAAACCGGGATAACGTATAATACCCATAATGGCAGTCGTCGCGCGTATTACGTTGTTCATGAACCGTGCCTCGTACGCCCCTGTGGACTCTCCACGGATGCGGAGGGAGGTCATCGGACGCTCGTTAACCCCTTCGAGCATCGAGTTCTTATCGATTGCGTGCGGTCGCGGTAATAATTTATCGCGTTCGATGGATTCATTAGGCGAGCAAACCGCGCGTTGCCACCTCGCGTTTGTCCGAGACCCAATCGCGCGCGGGAAACAACGGGCGATTATTGATAAATTCAAGAGAATTCGGAACAGGATGTACAGGGTGTCCCAGACTTATCGTGAAACTAATGACAGATTTTTGAGATCATTTCCAGAGGAAAATCCTAATACCAAAATGTAATACCAAAATCGATGCTACAATAGTTTTTAAATGAAAAGGCTTTAAAGCTGGCGAATCAAACTGTACGAACTAGGCGTCTTTGGGTATGGCACATTGCACAGTAGTGAAGGTGTAAAATCAATACGAAAAATAAGAATCATATTTGGGAAACACCTTCACTAGGGTGCGATGTGTCAGACTGCGCGAGCGCATTTCGAACAGTTTGATTTGCCAACTGTAAACTTTTCTTATTTGAAAACTATTGTAGCATCGATATTTTGATATTACGATGTCCGTTTCGAAATGATCTGAGGAATTTGTTATTAATGATAAATCTGGGACACCTGTATATATAAAAGAGAGTTTGAACAACATTTTTTTTAATACTTGCGAAGGTACAAGATCGTGCACTTTCGAAATAAATCAAGTTTACGAGTAAAAATTCTGATACAGTACGTTTTGTATGTTAAAATATTAGATATTTAATTAATAATATGATAAATAATAATTTTCATAGAATACATGACACATGAAACAAAATTATGACGATTCGTACGAATTTGATATTACGTCGACATTACTCGTAGCTTATTTTTTCTGTCGTAGCCACTCGCGTGTCCGACGATTTTGATTTAATTATATACAAAAATAACAAAAAGGTAACGGTCGCCTTGGCTCCATCGATTCTCTCTCTCTCGAAGATTCGCGCACGCGTCAAATGAGGGGAGAAATCTTAGTAGCAGCTTGTAGGCAGGTGAATCTTCCACCTGGCAGGCACCTGGCGCCGCGTGTATCTCTCGGAACAGAGTCTCTTAAGGATCAATGGTTGGCACGTGCGAGACTAACGTAACCTTAGAGACTGGATTATCATTCGTCGTGCAGGTTGTGCGTTACAAAAGCATTTGGTGAATATAGGAGTTTCTTTGTTGAAAATTGGAACGACGTAAATGTGATGCCGTTTGCTTTTATAAATGCTTTTAAGCAACTCAGAGGAAACAAAAGCAGCTTATACATTATTTATGATTGCACGATATCAAAGCTTCTTGATGCGTCGAAAATCTTTGCCGAAAAATAACGAGCTTCTGAAAATTTACTTTTTTCTGAAAAACACTTCTGAAAATACTTTATTCATTCCTTTACGTTCGCCTCTAAAGTTCACGTAAATTTTATGAGTATCATATACGTTTCTTTTTAAGAAAAATTAACCAGGTTATACCTTACATCTGCTAAAATAGCATAAGAAAAAAATTTTAAATTATCTGTCTGCATTTTACCTCTGCTCGCGTAATCTAATCCATCCGGGTAATTACGTGAATATTAGCCAGCTAGCGCCGAGTTTAATTTAGCCAGATAATTCTCCGGATATTACGACTCCTTGGGTATTCAGCGTCTTTCAACGATTTCGATTATCGTTTGTAAACTTCACAGTTTTCTTAAGTTTCAGTTGATACACGAATATATTTGAATATTCAAATTAAACAGCGGTACACACGTTTCCTGGCTACTTCGAAATTTTCTAGCTGTTTAACATTGTATATAATTGTAAATCTCTTGAAATCCGATTTTTTGTGGCGAATCTCCGAATGCTCGAATGTTGGCAATGCTAATACTATTGCGCAGAAACAATGAGACGTGAGGCTTGAAATGAAAGATATTTTTTTAGAAATATAAAGTGAATTAATTAAGGGTTTTTGTTTGTTATTTTTATTTAAAAAAACTAACCGATCAACAAATTTTTTGGCAATTTTTTAACAATGAAGAAGCAACAATTAAAAATATTAGAATTAGTTTTGCTCATTTTGTTCCGTTAATTTATAAGACGTGCGTTTTACGTACGATAGATGTGAACGAACAATGAATGTTCTCGTGAAAACCGCATGTAAAATCACACGGCCAACGAAATATGACGAAGGGCCACTCGGATCAACGTGGAGATTACACGCTCAACTAATTTGATGCGCACCCCGACGCAGCTTTTTCTCTTTCTCTCTCTCTCTCTCCCTTTTTCTATCTCTTTCCTGAACTGCTGTTAATTCATACCTCGTAAATACAGGAGGAGCTATACGTTTGGCTTGAAGTCGATCTTTTCGCAACTCATCGCACAAGTGAATTTCTCTCTCGTGTATAATTTATTGTTATTTCATCAATATTATTCGTGAGTTAATGCGGTTCAGTGAGGGCTGCATAAACCCTTTAAGTGCGGTTACATTTAATTATGTAATGTATTAAATTATCTTCAAAATTATTTAATAGGGTCTCCTTAGAGAAATACCATGAATAAACTCTAAAGTAATAGCGAAACTCTAAAAGATATTTATTGAAGAACTATATTTATTTTTTTTTATTTAACAATTCTATAGAAATTTTAACTAATATGAAAGCTCACAGGGGATGAACAAAATACCTTTTTATTAAGAACTTAATCTACTATTTTAATATAAATTTTATCATTGTTGAAATAAAGTCATACAAATGCTTAAATAGTCATCAATAAAATGTATTATTTTTTTAGCAGAACATTTTTCAGTTGGTTACATATGTTTTGAAAGATGTTCTACTAAAAGAATGATATATAATATTGCACTGATGACTATGTTTAAGCATTGAATGACCTTAAATGGTAATAAACTAGAAAAAAATCTGTATTATAGATAAATGAAGAGTTAACTTCTTTTTAATAAAATAGTGTATTTCTCAGATGTACACATTATTTTGTCTCTACCCTCTGTATATATCTAACTAGCGTTTAAAAAATTGATAAAATCTTTTTTGTTAGATGGCTTCTCACTCTTGCCTAATTTTTTGACACTGGAGTAATTTCTCCGTTTCAACAAATGCTTCCGGAAGCGTCAAAGGAGCTAGCCAATTAAGTAACATCATTCCTGTATTAAAATATAATATGCCTCGTCTCTTGTCTTGAGTTGCTCTATAATTATGTAATTGTCTCCGGGCAGTTTGACAATTCGGAACGTTCCCTCGTTAGCACGTTGTTCTCGCCAATCTCTATCTCGTCATTCGTAAATGATGCGATTATTGTGTAAATAACATTCATTTCATCGCGATAACGACGTCGAAATTTAATAGAGCCGGTCCGTTAGAGAGAGTCAGCACGATCGATATTACGATTGCATTGTACAATCCGTACAATCCTGAACTGCAAACATTTCTGTTGTTCGCGGGTTAAATCGTGCGTTAAGCGTAGGTAACGTGAGCGCGTTCAGATTTTTCGTCGTGAAAAAGCGCGCTCGCTAAACTATAGAGGATATTACAGAACGCAAGCCTATTAATGTTTCTGACAAGCTGAATAGCGGAAATTTTTGAGAGTTATCCTGGCCTTTTTCGCTACTCGTTCGAAATATTTTACGATATCACATGAATGATACAAGTAGTTTATGACTACTAGTAGATACAGTGATGTAATAATTTGAAGATTATCTCATTTTTTTCAAGAGAGAGAATCTAATTATGAGAAACTTTCAATATGCGAATATTATATTTTGGTTTTTATTATTATGAGGAAATATAAAGGACATAAGTGCAACTCGTATAGTTTAATATTTTATGAAGTTATTAAATTTTTAAATAATCGTTTAAAGCGAAATGATGGCACCAATAGCGGGAAAGCAATAATTGAGCACTTTGTAATAAGTATCGTAATCGTCTCAAGAGCGATTCCAAACTGTCTGTGAAGATAGTGCGCCGCATCTCGGCGTCTCTCAAGCCGAGAGACCAAGCAAAGAGCGCTAACGAGCTTTCGTAATGTACGGACTCGCTTCGATAAATGTGGCAACGCGAGAATGAGCAAGCCCCCAAAATGTACATTGGCGAATACACGTCTCGTCTCTTGTCGGTACATCAAAGGAAAGGAGCGTTCGTTCGTGTTCGTGCCCCAAGTGTTCATTTGTGATCGTTCGTTCTTGCTAGTTTTGGTTTTGGAGCCAGCTTCAAACGAGTCTGGGTTTGTCGGGCGACGCCGAGCGACATTACGAATCGAAACTGGACTCTGTTGTCCAACGCGCAAGCTTAGCGAGCACTCCCAGCAATTACCGTGGTCGGTCGCGCGATTCGCGACGGGGAGACGAGAGGCAGAGAGCGGCAGCTCACTCCCGAGATGCCCTGGGACACCGGTAGCTTCGGAGAGGCCCCGGCTGACCGGTTTGACCAGTCCTCCTCGTCCCGGCTGTGAAAGAGCAGCGAAAGGAGAGATGCTAACGTCCGCGAGACGAGGAGAAGGGTGCGGGATGGCAGAGGAAAGGGTGTGGCGGCGGCGGCGGCAGCGGCCAGGATGAAGAGAATGAAGAGGGCATCAGGACGAAGGGTGGCGAAGGGGCAGGGAGGAAGGGAGGATGAGAGCAAGGCCAGTGGCGGACTGCTCGCTGGGCGCAACAGGCGCGTGCTTGCAGCCTCGCGTGTGAAAGGGGACTTTTACACTTGAACTATATAATTAGCACGCTAATATTTCAGATAATTAAGTTTCCAACGAGATAAGAACGCGGTTTGTTTCATGCTCGAATCATCCTCTACTTCGTTATTCGAATAAAAATATTAAGTTATTCAAATATGTACATTATTAATGTATAATCAAATATCATAGCGATAAAAAAATGAAAGATTTGTCGCTCTTTGTTCGACTCACTCCCTTTCATCTTTGCTATTTTTTTATATTCAATTTTATCACTCTTTCGCCATTCAAACTTATAATTTGCTTCTTTAATCATAACTAACTTTACTCTCAAAATTGCATTTGCCTTTTTATTGACTTTACAATGATATTACGATATTGCCTTTTCAAGAATATTATGTGAGATGTGTACGCATGTGGGGCTCCGACGTTACGCCGCGCTCAAGGTCTTGGATCGTCTTAATCCGCCGTTGGGCAACGGGGGGCATGGGGAAGCCGGTTGTCCGACCGGCGATGCCTCGCTCTCGCCTCGAAGGAGATGAGGGGAGAGACGAGAGCGGGGCCGAAGGGAGCACGCCGGGCCCTGGCCTGGCCCGACGCACGTTTCCGGTGAATGGCGAGCGCCGGCCACGAGCCAGCATCCAATCAGGATGGGAAACGACGCTGGGACCACGCGTCGTGCACTACTCGCTCCGTTGCCCTTCGCTCTTCCCCTCTTCTCCCTTCTCCCTTCTCACTCTCCTCTGCCGCCCGGCTTCTCTTCTCCATTCTTTCTTGGCCGCACCAAGTCGATTTTCTCATCTCTCTTCTTCGTACTTCTTCGCTCTTCCCTTACTTTATTATCTTTTATTTTGTCATTGTTATTACCTTCATTATTATTATATGTTGGTTATTACAGGCTTCAGAATTTGATGATGTATCGTTCCTCCTTCGGGTTATAGGTAATATTCTACTCCTCATATAAATCTTATTCATAATCTTTCGCTGATAACAACACGTTTACTGAAAAGCCTCTAATATATCGTTGCATTATTTTTAGTCTTTGAATTTGTGTTATTTAGTCATTTTCGTTATCTAGACAATTTTTATTTGGGGCAAATAAAAATGATCAAATCTTTTATTAACACTTTGGAAATTAAAAATTTTATTTTTTTTCTTAATTAAAATTTTAAGCTTCTTTTTTAAAACTTTACTTCTTAAAATTTTATGATAATTCTTAGTTAAAATTTTAGGTTCTTATACTTATACTTATTCAAGCCAAAAATCTATTCGATGCAGTTTAATGAACTTGAAAAAGTAAATTACACAAGAAATATCAGCACGAAGATCCAGCTAAGATTTATATGGGAAGTAGAATATTACCTATAACCTGTAGGAGGAACGATAGATCATCAAATTCTGAAGCCTATAATAACCAACATAATAATAAAGAAGGTAATAATAATGACAAAATAAAAGATAATAAAGTAAGGGAAGACCGAAGAAGTATGAAGAAGAGGGATGAGCGAATATGGCTCATTTTTTAATTAACTGTGTTTTCACACATATGGGTTTATATTCTGCTATTATTACTTATCATAATTGTAGTTCCACGTACATATATGTCATATGAGGAATGAAGTAGGTAAAATATAGCCAAATGAAAATACAAGACAAGCGTATAAAGCTTCGAGTGAAAGCATACTCGGGTAATACGTAAATCTATCACCTGTCCAATACGATTCACCGTTCATTAATCCGGCGAAATATCTTCATATCAATTATCCGCTTTCTCATTTTCCAGATATCCGACACAATGCAAATCTCTGTCATTTTTAATATAAATTTTCGTGCTTTCAAAGAAGCCGGCTTATTATTTATAGTCGTCGGGATGAGTTATGATGACGTGTGCGATGTCGAGGCCCGCAAAAAAGGATCAAACGAGTTCGCATTTCCGCGTTAGGAGAGAGACATACCCCTCTTTTTTTTTTTACTTTATTTTCTTTCTTGATCGAGGAGATCGGGATGATTATCTTCCGCAGTATCTTCGTTCTATCATAGTCAGACTCTTTTTCTCTTTCTCATAATCCTTATAATCTTTGATCAATTCGCTTTTTCATCCCTCAATATATCGCGACGAGTTTTACCACGGCTATTTCGAGAAGCCTCGATATGCAGTGCGTTCTAAGAGAAGAGTTCAAAACCGGTTTCGGCGAGTTCGAGTTTTGATGCTGTGCGTAATATCGTAAACTGTCCTAACGCCAACCAGGGTGTGCTATAAACATTGTGAATAATATAATGCTATTGATAACAATATAATAGACGTAATGACCAAAGTACATTCTACGTAAATAGAGCACACTGTATATTTAAACAAAAGAGATTAAAATTTTCAATTCTCAAAATGCAAAAGATTTGAAAAGGTTTTATTTCCATTACACTACGATATATCGAGGTGTGTATATACAGTATGGTATTTAATCACAGGCAGGTCTGTTAGCAAGATTATTGGCTCTGGGAAGCTAAACCCTTGGGGATATTTTATTGAGGCCGTCCTTCAAACTCACAGTTTCTGTTGCTGTGAATAAATACGGTTATTATTCGTGCGTCGAAAGTGCGTCTACTGTAAGATTATACCAGCTACGATTTCTAATTTCAGATCGCAACATCCTCTACGAATTTCAAAATGAAAACGAAAAAGGAAAAAATAAAACTGTATTTTGAGATGTCTTTTTTTTTTAAATTGGTATTTCGATATATCTGTTCCGATTATCTATTTTTAAACTGATGTTTCATTATTATTATTACTCAATTATTTAAAATATTATTGATTACAAATTAACTACGTTAAAAGTTACGGTAATTCTATTTTAAAATTGGCAACATATGTTATCTAATTTGAAGCCTGCTGCCCCGCGTTTCTGATTGATTATAAATTTGTTAATTTAATAATTGTTTCATATAAATATAATAATTGCATAAATGGTTAATTAATATAATCACTTTATTAAATAAGTATATAATTGTTTAATTAATATAAATATTCATTAAATTTGTAAAGAATCGCTGTTATGTTCTAAATTTATAAAAATACAATGTATGTTATAATGTGATTATAAAATTACAATGTATATTTCAATATAATAATAATTGTATCTAACAACACAAGCGCTTAAAATGCTTTAGAAAGAAGCGGAAATTATCGATTGATAAATACGATGAATAATTATCCATCAATCTATCAATTCTAACAAGACATCCTAGGTTAGCGTCATGATATCCTCGAGGAATCGTTTTATCAATAGTCGCGGAAAGGACAATACGGCGAAGCTATACCCTTCGGTAGGTCGCAGGGTGCGAAAATATTTACTCCGTTCAAGACTGTCGACTTTTTTTTTTTCTTTTGACCAGCGGCCTCATCGCCGCCGACGGCTATTTCGTCGTCGTCGTCCACGAATTTCAACGTCACGATGCGACGAACGGAACGAACACGCACACAATTTCGCGCTCCCTTATCCGTCGCGCAATTTCTCTCTCCGCTTAGACTGTCCGTGACTGCTCTGACGGTTTTTCTCCTGACGTGAAAATGTCACGCTGCCCATGACACGGCGCTCGTAAGAAGATGGATGACCGGACGACTGGGCTCGGAACCCCTCGCCCCACGGTCGGCTCGCCGCATTTAGGCTCGTTATTTGGCGAACGCGTTATATTTGGCCCGCTTGTTTTTCGATATTCTGCTCGAGACATTGCGCCTTTAATCTCCGCACCGATAAGGCATACCGAACTTGAAGCAAGATTGATCTCGGTCACTATGGTTGTGACTACCGCAGCTTATATCGGGGAGTGGATCGGGGCGATTAGATGACTCTTTGATCGCAGAGGATAAATAAAGAAAACTGACGCGGTTGTTTAAAGAGCAAGACGGTTGTTCGACATTACAGAATGTTACAGGACTTTTGACAAAGAAAATAAAAGTGGGCAAAAATGTTCCCAGTTCTCCGTATTTTGTTAAAAAAAACTTTATGACTTGAATGTTTGAACGAAAATAATAAAAAGTTGGAGATAATGTCTAATGATTTCTTTCAAGAAGTTAAATTTAAAAAATTATGTTATGTCGTATTAAATAACGAAGGAAGAATAGCTTAGTGTGCATGTAAATCAATATTTTAATGAAGTTAGGGAAGTGTAATTTATGCTAATCTCAAAATAATCGAGTAATATATTATATTTCTTGCATGAATGTTGACGTCATTTATATGATTCCATGCTGGAAGTGGTTCAATTTAATGAGTAATTAGTTAATCACGGCAATATTCTTGTTGATGTTATACGCGAATTACGAGATATTATTTTGGCTACAATAATCATTTAGAACATCATGTGTAATATAAACGATTTATTTTGTTGAATGTTTAATTGCATGTACATTTTCCTGTAATGGTGGACACATTATTTTCTTAAATAACAATTTAATAAAATTTCTCCATTAAAACAATATGATTGAATCATTTTTATGAATCAATATTAAAAATTATTATTAACTTAATTATTAGTACTAACTTACAACCTTTCTTCGAAAAATATTTGCTTAATTATAAAAACATCGCATCTCTCCGTGCTGTTATGATGAAAGGTACGCCTTTAAAATATATGTCAATTAAGCGTGCAAACGCCGTGACAAAAAAATAAAAGAGCGACCGAGTAGGTAAACGTAAAAAAAAGCGTCTTTGAGTCGCGCTGATCGTTAAAGGCATGGTGTATCCGCGCGATGAAACGATTGTACTTGTCGCATGATCCACACTATGACTCTCTTTATAGTCGCTCTGGTTAAGTGTAGTAACATGAGTCCGCGCCGCTCTCCTTTAACTCGACGCTTCTTTAGCTGCTGGCCGCTTGCATGCTGCCTGCCATTCCCGTGGCAGCCGTACTTTTAAAAGCCATCTTCTCCCTCAGCCATCGTCCCTTTCGACCCGTTTTCTCGTCGACGCGGTCGTGGCAGTTTCTCTTACACGCCCTTCGGTATTACGTACTCATTCTTTTGTCCTCCTGCAGCGAGAAGAGTGGTCGACGCGAACTGCGCGAATAAGTAGACAAACGTGTCGTTACATATCTTTTCCCAAGAGGGAAAGCGCGTCAATCTGTCAAGAGGAGCGTGGTCGCCGCCTTTTCGCGACAATCGTGTGACAATGTGACACACAGGATGACTAGGAAAAGTCTACAGTCACGCATAAATTTCAAATTGATTTTTTTTCCCTCAGCAGTTCCAAAAGTCGTTGAGTACTCCCTAAATCTCGTAGAGTGAAAAATCACTCGAAAATTGCACAAGCTCAATTTTCACTCTTTTAGAGTGACGTTTCACTCTACGAGATTCAGAGAGTGCATCTCTTCAGTATCTAATGTGCTAAAATTTGGCCTCTCTGTCTCTCACTCATTGTCAGTCACTCAGCTGTAGCGTAGCTAAAATCAACTGACAAACAAGGTTTCCTCGCTCGCCTGTACCCTTGAAGTTTAATTCGTCGGGAGATGTTCGCAAATTTTTGGCGACTTAGAAGTTAGAGCGCTTGTCGAAAGTGTCAAAATTCAGTGCACTTGGCGAAACTTTATCCGTCACAGCCGTACTACAGTTGTAGGTACTTAGAGCTTGAATAAGTAACAGTACTACAGTCGTCGTCGCAGCATGAGTCGTTACGAGCGCGCTCGTGTCAGCTTTATCGTCGAAGGCGTTGCTGGGGAACGTAGGGCCCCACGAAGCTGCGATTATTCTGAAACTGGCCACACGCTGCGCGCGGAGCTGTTCTACTGGGTCAGCTCTAAGAGACTTCACTACGGTTTCTACGTGATTACCTCGGTGATCATGTACCGCGGCGCCACCCATCACGTTGATCGATGCACACGCTTGTGATTTATTACAAATTGATCGTCTATTCGCGAGTTCGTTCTAACGGAATTCTTAATCAAAGGTTAATTTATTTTTTTTTCTCATCCTGCGCACGCGTCTTCTTTCCGTTATGCGATTATAGTTGATCGCGAAGATAATCTGCATATCGCATATCTTAATCTTGGAAATCTAGAATCTACAACTGATCTAAGAAATTGTTATTATGAATAATGCGACATTAAGAATTTTCTGCAGTTTTATATGATATTATTAAATGTCAAATTGAGACAAATTTAATAAGAATGACGTATAATATTGAAAAAATTAAGAAGTTATTAAGAAATATCCAATCTTCTGTTAAGAGGGTGTTCCTATGACGGCTCGTTTGCAAAGGCGATTTTTAAGAATTAATTTTAAATAAATGAGTTAGACCTACAGATTTAATGTTTTATACTTACATTTATTCATCTTTGAAGAAGCATCTCAATTTTTTTCAAAGCTTTTTATTAAAAATTATGGCAAATACAAATTATTGAAGAAAGTACAATTTTAAAATTCTCCTCCATCGGGCGCTACGATTGCTATCGTCCTGGTCATCTGAATTACATAAATTTTTTTTTGTTCCTAATGAATGTGGCTATCGTGTGAACTAAAAGAAATTAATTTGAAAAAAAATTGACGAAATGGCGGCACTTAAAGTGTAATAGTCTGATTTTTACTATAAAATTTTAACATTTCGCAGTCCGAAAAAAATAGTTATTTTAAAGATATCAAAAAGATATCCTAGTTCACGCGATAGCCACACATGTGCACTACATTTGTGTAAAATTTCAAATCGATCGGCCCAGTAGTTTTTGAGAAATCATGGCGCCCCGATTTGAAAAATGTCGTTTTGAGAAAAATTATTTATTTGCCATAATTTTTAATAAAAAGCTTTAAAAAAAATTGAGATGCTTCTTCAAAGATGAATAAATATAAGTATAAAACATTAAATCTGTAGGTTTAACCATTTACTTAAAATTAATTCTTAAAAATCGCCTTCGAAAACGGGCCGTCACATAGGAACACCCCCTTAAATTGACCTTGTTTAATTGTATACGTGAATTATTTTGGGGATACATAATTTCAGAAAATGTATAGACTATTACACGTTGTTGGAGTTGTTTTATGGTTGAATAAAGGCTTACAGGAGATCATACATAATCAAATATAGCACACCGTGTATGTAGATTGCCGCATTTTCTTCATTCTATATATCTTAGTATAAGGGACAGCGAGCGTAAAATACAGGGGTTCGCGCAAACACACGACTACACGCGGGCGATCGCAATGTACACCCGGTATTCTGCTTCTGTGCACGTTAATAGATATTTGTTCGCATCAAAGATATTAAAGGGCGGAACGTGCCTTAATAAATACTGCTAGCTAACAGCAGAAGGCGGAAACAAACGCGTTGAATAATTACGGCGTAAATTTGCTGAGGAGGTAAGAAGGTTGCCCTCTCTCCCTCCCAGACTCCCAGACATTACACGGGCATGTACGTGTACACGCACGTGTTGCACGCGCTACAACGCTACACGTAGATATGCATACGTGCACCCCGTGACACCCCCTCCCCCTCCCCTCCTCTTGGCTCCTTCAGCTACCGAGTCGGCAGCCGTCGGAGTTAAACAGTGATTGACACGTGGCAATTGGGGTTAATTCCACGTGTCAATTGGCACTCGGATTCGATGCAAGTAAAATTCGCCCGGCGACATGCATCTTCGTTTGTATGCGAAGTCGATGGCCTGCCGACGAATCGGTCTGTCATAATTCATTTCCCATTTTTCTAACCGATGGCGCGCTGGAGACAACGTCATGCGCAGAATCCCGGGATATCATTCTTGTAACTCTTCATACAGTTCGATATCGGCCATATAAATTCTGCGCTTTAATTTTTCACCGTGAATACATTCTTCTGCCACAAACATTTTCTCTCACTTTCCGAGACTTTGAAGAATCGACATTTGTTACATACACAAATATGCAACACTTATCCTCGGAATATATTTAAGATTGTATTTCGAATATCGTATTCTTAAATGTGCACATACACCAAAACAGTTTATCCAAATAATAATTAATTATTAATTAAGTTTTTTTTATTATTTTGATTAATTAATCGCCAGTCATTGTTATATTAACTAACTTTCTTTGATGTAAACTTCCATTAAATTTATTTAACAGAAAGAACTGAAGAAATAAGGCCAGTTCATAGTACAAAAGGGTACAAAAATATCGCAGAATGGCAGGCAGTCGATGTTAATAATAAAAAAAATGAAGAAAGGCATTCCCGGGAAAAAAGGCTGGGGAATTCTAATTACGTCATTGACATGGGCGATATTTCCTTACGAGTTTCAGCGGGTGGGTGTATGAAGAGTACCGACGGAGGGAATAACCGTCCGGTCGAGAATGGGAACATGCAAGGATCGTAGGGCCGGTAGATAATTGGATCGTGCCAATTCGATTCTGCTGGTTCAATTAAACGCAATTGACCCGCTGACGTGCGAGGCGCGTCTTTGTTCGTAGGCATGTCTGATAACTCTTCGTCGTGATTGACAGGTCGTGCGGGATCATTGGTATTCATCGGGGATACGTCTATCATGCGCGAATTCCATTTTTTTTCCTCCTCTCTTCTCCCCTTCCTTCCGATCCCTCCATCCCTCTTTCCCTCCCCCGCTCGGTCGCTCAATTTTTCCTTTTCAGCATCGGTCTCCTCGTTAAATGAGTTTTCAAGAATTTGTCGTCGTGCCCCAAACCCGACGCTCCTTCAGAAGCCTCGTGTATATCCTTGTGTTCGATCGCGCCGCCCGCCGCCTTGTTCGGAACTTCGTTAAACTTTCCCCCCGAACTATTTCGTAATTTCTGATGTACAACGATAATTGTTCATTTTCGTTGTCGTCGCGCATGGCGCTCGGCACATGGCCTTTTTCATTAAATTTCACCGAAAACTCACCGACGACGTAATTCCGGCGGGCGCGCGGTGGTCCCAGCTGAGACACCTTCTTGAGAGATTGAATGTCACGTCAGTCGAACGTGAAGGAGAGCATCGATCGCCTATCTATTTTGCGGTATCGTCAACATTGACAGTATCCAGTAGCGCATGATATACGTGTATCCACGTAGCAGCGTGAATTTGATAGCAAACGTGAAAATGGATGCGCCAATATTAATATAATATTCCGTACGTCAAAGTACTAATGTATTGCAGTACACGCGCTTTAGATATTTAGTAGCCGTGGGATATATGTACATGATTAGAATATGTTGGTACACCGACAAAGGATATATTGATACGTTATAGTTGTTAACATTTGCACTCACAAGTAAACCTACCCAAGTGTCACTCTTCGATTTTGATGAAACTTTGCACACTTCTA
>QKQZ01013990.1:168-26632 GCA_003595255.1 Solenopsis fugax
GTGTGTGTGTGTGTGTGTGTACAATATTGTCTAACATATCTAAGTTATAAATAGAGCATTTCGTTTGAGCGGCACGATTTTCGATAATTTCTGAGCACGAAAGCGTTCAATCCACTTCAATGCCATAAGGATCGCTTGAAGCTTAGGAAAGAAATAACGGAAGTGCTCGCATCGTTTCGTTAAGGTGCAGACAGCGAAGCTGAACCGTATATTTTCGTTCGATATCGGAATAAATGTTCTTACTCTCGGAAGCTCGTAAAGTCAATTTACTGCTCGGCACATTGACAGATACCCGTAACGAAGTGGTAGTAAAGCTCAAGAATAAAACTATAATTCCGGGATGTCTGCGAAAATCAGTCCGGCATCTCATTGCAGCATTTAAGACGCTACAGATTGTACGTGTTCTCATTGCACATTTAACGCAATATCACTTTCTATTTTTAAGTGCCAGACTGCTTTTAATTATTAGCAATTTCATGTACAAGTATTTTATTTAATGGCAATTAAGGCGTATACTTACATTTCATATATGTTGGACTCACTGAACGTACATAATTATGATGATATCGTATTTTCTTAAAAATAGACAAATATATTGTAAAATTTATTATTCTCATTAGAGATAGACATCGAACACCACTTATTTTATTATTCAACACAGCTTCGTGATTTAATTTCCTCGTTCACATAACACAGCTATAGTTTTCTCCTCACGTCCGACATACCTTCACCCGTTTGCTTTAATTGTGGTCTAATCCCCATTGCGCGCCTCAATTAGTCTCGATTACTCCAAATACCTTTCATAAATGTAAGGTTGAACACACATTCTTGTGAATAGGATTAAAGTTAAAAGTTTACACAGATTTGTTCCACAAATAGATATTTCAAAATATATCTTTGCTCTTCTAAACGAAGAAGTTTATATAAGAAAGAATACTTTTTACATATGAACTTTTTTACGTGCTCCATACGATGTTAATTAAGATTCTAATTCGAATTTAAATATACTCTATATGTTATTTGTCCTTGTTATCGTGTTATTATTTTACATAGCTTGTTTATTATGTTTCTAAGAAGAAACATTATCATTAATTATTGAAAATTTATAATACATTAGACATTTATAGACATAATAAAAATTGCTTTACGTTCAGTAATCGAAATGTCTATTTTATATAGAATAAATTTTCCGTTTTATCTGTATTTGTATTATTTAAAGTGGATTAATTGTATTTTTTTATTTAAAATAGGATTATATTTGAATTTTGAAACTAAAATAGAATGATATTTACATGAATATATTCAAAAGTCATTTACTTTATAGCTTTAAACCGAAAAACTTACATTGACTGAGATTCAAACAAATCAATGTTTCGGAAAATTTTAAAGTAAACGTCCATTATATCGTGATGAATAAAGTGTAAAATGAGAATCAGAGGTCGGAGCAAGCTTAAAGCTCGCCAAGTGTCTGCGTCAAACGCTGTTCAGGGGGCGCCTCGCAACAGTTCGGAAAGCTCTGAAAAGCTCCGAGTGCTGTCGCTGCGATGTCGTGATGGGTGTCTTACGAACTAAGCGCGTCAGGTTTGCAGTAACCAACCCTTGTCACTCGAAGTGGCCTCTTCAAGAACATGAGTAAAGTCCTTGCACTGACATCGTAATCTCAGTGTAGGAAAAATGCAGGAGGCAAAAACGCGAATGCAGATAAGCAGAGTTGGGAAGTAACGTGATACTTCTGATGCCGTTACTTTTACCGTTACTTTTTTGGTAACAATTGTTACTTTTTTTCGTCTATAACGATAACGCCGTTACATTTTTATAATAACGAATTTTATCGTTACTTTTACCGTTACTTTATAAATTGCAAGATATATATAACCTTGAAAGAACATATAATTTTAAACAGACATAATTTGTTAGCATGAAAAAATTTTGTTTCTTTATATAAGCAAATTATGTCTTTAAAATTATCAAATTCTTTCAAGATTTTATATTCTTGCTTATATTTGAAACAATGAATTGTTGATTTGATACTAATTTTTTTCTGTGCATGCGTATGTACATACAATATTGCGATTAATGCAATGTATAGATTTCGTATTGAACATCAAGTAGCAACAAAAACAGTTAGATGCCACTTTAAAAAGATCGTAATTTCGTGCCAAAGTAACAAAAAGTAACTAATTATTACTTTCTAAGTAATGGTGACGATAACGTATTACTTTTGTAAATTAATTATTTACTAAAATTAGTAATGAATAATGGTAACGAGATACTTTTTACAAAAAGTACGTTACGGTAACGCGTTATTTTTGTAAATTAATATTTCCAACTCTATAGATAAGAGAAAAATCGTAAACCATCCACCTCCGTCATCAACAGAACTGTCGGTGATTATCGAAAGCTCTTCTTCCCGCCTTTATATTTTCTTCTTATACGATGTTTCAGGAATATATTAATATAATATAATAATAGGCGTTACAATATAATTTATCCTAATTGTTTTGTTCCACTAGAGAGAAAGAGATTAATGTGTGCGTGTTTTTGTGTGATTCTATTTTAATTCGTTAGATCTGTTGATGACAAACAACTTCAATGAGACATTATAAATAGATGATTGTATCTGATTCAAAAGTTAATATGTAATGACTTTTAAATTTAATAAAGAAATTTGTCTTTCTCAATATTAAGGAAAAGTACAAAAAATTAATTTTTTTTTTTCAGAGACTAATTTTCAGTCTTTGTTTTATGGTCTTGTACATGCATTGAATTATGACATTAGCTGCTTTGCCACTCGTATATTATTAAATACTTCTTTCTATTCTTCGTCGTAATATAAAAGTTTATGGAACAGACGTGGATTTTCAATTACTTCTGACTTTTTCGCATATCGTTTCACATAATTTGAGAAAGAATTCTCTTTGTGGAGTGAACTAATTTATCTCATTTACTTTGAAAATGACGATATTTTCTTAGCTTTTTGCCTCGCGGCATTGAATACGACCTGGTCAAAAGAACTCATTGAGATACATGTGAGGATTTAATCATTAGAAAATCGTCTTTAGAAAGTCATTGTAATAATCATTAAAAAAGTATTGTGAATTGTACATATTGTACATATTGTTTGCTTATTGAAACAAATTTGTTTCAAATTTGTTTTAAGTAAACAAGTTTGTTTTTAAGTAAACTTTCTGCTTGTTAATATCTTCAACAAACATAGATTAGAGTTAAAAAGTTATCTACAACATCATATTTTAATTTAAAAGCAGTTTTTGCAAAGAATTTTCTCGCGATTATTATATAATTCTATGATCATTTTTTATATATTTATTAGTTCATTAATAAAGTTCAAATTTTTTTACGTAAATTGATAACTTCTTGTATTATTTAATATTTGTATTATTTTTATATAAGTCAATTTAAAATGTTTATTACACATTCGCGAAAAGAACATAAAAACTTTGGATAAAATTGAGCTTCAACTCAAGCACATGTAATATATGTATCAGTTATACGTGTAAACTAAAGAAAAAGTTAAAATTATGAAGAAAGTTAGCACACTGCAGAGCCTCGATTTTCAGCCTCAATGCACAACTTTATTATTACCGTTATCCTTGACAGTCCTCTGCTGCTACGAAAATTACGTAGTATTAATTAATGAAAGAATCAATAATAAAATTTGTTTCAAATTATGTGCACATGTACGGCTACGATGATAACGTTACAATCCTATATTAGTATTTATGTACTCTATTATAAATCAATAAAGTAATGGAAATTGAGATTGTTTACAAAGGAATATGTTACAATGGGGATGAAAAATGTAATTTTAACAAAAATTTTATTATATAATATAATATAACATAATATATGCATTTTTATGAAAGTCTAATTTTAAACTTTTCTGTGTACTTTTATAATTTTGAAATTTATGCTCATTTCAATTTAGTCTAATTATATATACCATGTTATAAGTCTCTTTGTGATTTTAACTGTTGTAATTCATATTGTAGAATATAGCTCACATCTCTGTAAAAAGAGAATAAGGCAATTTGAAGTCGCAGCACTTTTTACAGTGTTAAAGAGGCATAGCGACGTCCTCTTTAGGTGTGGAATTTTTATGATTGATAGTGCTGGCGAAAGAACACTAACTTCTGCGTCTTCACCGGTTGACGGTTCTGAAAGCAAGAAATGTATGAACTAATGGTCTTTTTTGAACTTCTTACGGTGACTATGAACTTTTCTGTGCAACATTTCGATGTTGGGTATAGAGCATTCAACTTCATATCAATCATCGTCATTTCTATTTTGTCGGGAATATAATATTTAATGTCAAAATGTTATTTTATATCTTAAGATCGCACTATTATACTTAATTTTCCTTTTCTTACAAGAAAGTATGAAGGAATAAGAAAGAGCAAGTTATTACGACTTTAATTATCGGAGTAATCGATATAAATTATAATTTCTATATTGATAACATATACTTCAGACTACTGACAAGAGGTTGACATAGTTTAAAATGCATGTAATATTTTTGTTTATTTCTTTATAATAATAATAATGTATAAAATGTTCGACTACTGATTAACATTAAAAAACAAATTTTTATCTACATTTTATTTCTGAACAAGTAATGGATATTTTTTGTAGGGCTTTTTACACTGAAAAAAGACATGCTTTTCAAAAATTTTCATAACTCTTCAATTTTTAGGAACTCAAGGAAAAGATTTAAAAATAAAAACTAGGGCTAATGAAAGTATTCGTGCGGTACACAATAATTCTTCTTGTTAAATTACTATTACCAACTTTATTCAATTCTCCATGCACATACATTTTGGCTTCATCTTCAGCATGCAACAAATGTCAAATTTTAAATACAAAAAATGACAAAAAATGGTTGAGTATCTCGCCGTCCATCATGTTTCGTTAACATATGAATTGCGTTCTGAAATTCACTGCCAATATTGAAAATCTATAATATAAGTAACGTGAACTACAGATTTTTAGTACTGGCTGTGTATATTAAAACGCAGCTATAGTTGGATGATCAGGTGGCAACGAACAAACAATCCGAAGATTCAATTAAACTTTAACCAGTGTCAAGGAGTGAACATTCTAAATTTATTAAAACAATATGAAACCGTAGGTTTTATGATAATATATCGATCATCCGCACAATAAAATAAAAGAACCGATTTCAATGAAAGTCAACATTGAAATTTTTAATTTTTTCTCTTTTTATTATATTATTAAAATTTTGACTATTTTGAGAGTTAATATTATTCATTTCTAAGAAAAGAAGCTAAAAATCACAATTTTGAGCGTTTTTATAATATTGTAGCAGTGACAGCAAATGTTTCATAAAATTCATTAATTCCATGCAAAAATATTAACTTTTAGCTTTAAAATGCACTTTGGTTAATTTCGATATGATTACTCGTTTTCAAGATATAGCAATTTGAAGAATAGCTCTTTTCCCATGTAATACATATTGTCCAACAAAATTTGAGTTTTCTTCGCATTAGCATTGCGGATAATCATTACTGATGTTTTGCCTGCCGAATACGAATCTATTATTAATTTGACTATTGATATGAATTTGTCAAATTTTGGACAACGGTTTCGTGTTCAGCAAGTATAAAAAATACATTGAAAATAACTATTCATGATATAAAAGAAGGTCAAATTTTATCGGACAGTATGTATTACATGGGAAAAGAGTTACATTTAAATTGTTATATCTCGAAAACGAAAAATCATATCGAAACTAAAGTGTATTTTGAAACTGAAAGTTGATTCTTTTGCATGACATTAACAAAACTTTGAAAAAAATTACTGATGTTACAACGTCATGAAAACTCTTAAAATCGTCATTTTTACCTTTTTGACGCCATTTTTTTCAAAATCTGTGGGTGATGACTTTTTTAGTTTTGTATTCTTTTTCAGTAACTAAAAATACTAATAAATAAGAATCACGATTAAAGTGTTGAGAAGTAAGAACTTTGTTTCTCAGTGTAAATTAGCATCTACTATTTTTGTTTCAACAAAAATCGCTATTTTATTAATAAAAAAATAATAAATATTATTTACATTATGTTAGAAATGTATCAAAATTTAACAAAACTTATCTGGAGTATTTTTATATTTTCTCGTATCATTAATTTTTATTTACTGGACTCTGTATACACAAAGAAATATTTGTATGAATTGACGATTATTTCATATTTAGTATTTCAATTGTTATTTCAATAATTATAAAAAGCATTAATTAAAAATGTAATTATTTTCGAGCAAAGTGTATGCACGTATGATTTAAAGTTTAAAAAATTAATTTAATGTTGAGAATATAATGTTATAATGTATAGAATAATGTTTATATAATGTTTATATAATGCATAGAATGTTTTTTTAATTAAACAACTGTGTTAGATACATTTCTCCGATTGATAATTTAATTGTAATTAATTTAGCATTTTTCTTCTGCCATTCTTATCTCATTATGTAATCAGTGACATTCGCCGTCTGTTACAATGCACATTCGACGTTACAGATTGATTTGATGAGAAACGAGAAGCCACTAGTCATCCGTCAGAAAATTCGATTCCCGAACTGTGAAACTTGTAACTTCTGTGGTCACAAGAAATCTCTAGCTCCTCGAGGAAATGCCCTTCGACTATTGCTTTCAAAGTAATCAGACAGATCCCTATCGATTTTCGATTAACACGATATCTGTGATTGGTGCGATAACGTTTCACCTTTGACGTTAAAATGAACACATGCAATGTTCGAGCTGATAATTATTTTGCGCGAACATAATACGTATTTCATATTTTTATTATACTTTGCTGAATAAAGTATATGTTAAAATAATTTATGACTTTGATGACTTAACTTCATAATAATGTCTAACGAGAATTATGAGAGATAGCAATATTTGTATTAATTTACAATTATTGCTTGATATATATGCAATGTATTCTGCTCAATCGGAATATAATATAAATTGGATGCTGATAAACGGCACATCAGAACCCAATTGTTAACACATCATTGAGTTGTCAAAACCATTCTCATTTTATAGAATTTGAATGTATATGAATACGCTAATTGTCAAAAATGTATTAATCTGAGCATTTTATCTAAAATATATAATCTAACCATAAAAAATAGTTTCGAGTGATTACATATGTATAACCGTACATATTATTTCGAATCTATTTTTTACTGTTAAATTAAAAATTTAAGAGACAAATTGATAGTTATTTCTATCTAAACATCACAAAATCTAAAATCGTTTTTCAGACGTCTTGAAGACATTTTATGGCCTTATTTTAGACTTTGTGTTGTCTGGGTATGGACTGGTCAATTTACGCAAAACAATGCAATATATATTTGCGAATAGACCCGATCGCAGTATTGAAAATTCTTCACGAGACTTATCGAGGAAATTTCTTATGCATACCTCATGGCTGAACGCCCTACAAGCTATTCTTAATGTTGAGCTATTCCTTCTTTTCTGTATCCTCGCGCTGCGTCAATGTTTTACGACCGACGGTGTCAGTATCTTACGCGCAAAATGGTTTCACTCATAAATTCGCATTGGGATATTTTGGGTTGAGTATGAGAGCTATGGACTCGGTAGGTTTCCCTCGGTTCCTCGACGAATTTCAAACGTTCATGTGTATACATGATGTGTGAAATTTGAAGTGACCCAGCAAAGAAGTCGGAGAAGCAAGAATTAATCTTGCATGCGGTATCCATATAAAGTTTGACCTTTTTTGTTGATCGTAGACATTCTTTATCCGTGACGGAAATTTATATACGTTAAGCAAAAATTTTTTTGTATTATTTTAAAAAATTTGATTTAAATTTGATTAATAAAATACAGAAATATTCAACCGATGATGTATAAATACAATAAATACATTAATTAATAAACAAATATTTTTTTAAATCCAAATTAATGAAAGTTTTTATAAACAAATTGCAAAAAAATCTTTAACAGGTATTTTTATAAAATAAAATATGATGTTTAAAATGTATACTACTATAAGTTAAAAGTAACAAAAATAACAATTTTAATTGAAAAATACGATATTTTACTTATCGTTTTTGGGTAGGAGGACGAGGGGAATTGTAGAGATGCTTGTAGCATCTTCTCAAAGTTATTAAATTGATTAGCAATTTAATTTGCGATATTATATTTTTTGGTCTTATTTAACAGTTACGTTTTGAAGTCTAGCAAACATGCGGCGCAGTTCAGGGGAACTTGTATATAAATGCACCTAGGAAATTATTATTGAACAATAGATCCGTTTTCGATCGGTTAGCTGTTTTTCTCAATTTAAATGTGTTAATACATTTTCCGGTCATAATAGGTTATTATTTATTTTACTTATATTAATTATATATTTTTAACAAATATTTTAACTAATATTTTAACTAATATTTTTAACACTGTATGATACAATAAAAATTACTAGTAAAAGAATTGATAATTAATAATTAAATTATAAATTTTTTATAACTAAAATAGAAAATTTAATGGCTAGAAATTTATTTAGATAACTACATTAACATAATGAAATTTTATGCATTTTCAGTAATATTATGTTCTTGACTTATAACTTGCTTGATAAATGTTTTCAACTTTGTGAAATGAATTTTTGCAAATGCTCGATATTTGTGAATTTCTTTTTGTACACTATCTGTTGATTTACGTGCATTGTTTGCATATACTAGTGACATTTTTACGATATATGGAACACCTGCAATCACGAAAGGATGTTTTAAAAATTTAGAGTGCGTGTATTTTATATAGAAATGTTGCGCTTCTCTTTCAATATAATCCTCGTATAATTAAATTATCAATTGTAATACAAATTGAATATTTATTTACACTAAATAATGTATAATAAATAATGTAACCTATACAATTTTATTACTTTTTATAACATTAAATAAAAAATTAAATGTTGCTTCTAATATTCTATTTATTATGTCTTTTCAAAATGTGTGGTATTTATTTTATTTTGAAATACAATTTTAATAGAATTTTATTCAATACAAAATACTTTTATCTTATAAAGTAAATTTTTTAACTATTAATTTATATAATGAACAAATAATTAATTGTCATTTTTTTAATCTTTCAAAACTAAATGATATTCTTGTTAATTGATAAGGTTATTACATCTTTTAAAGAACTTATGCATTTATGCGCTTTGCATTCAAACGCATTTTCTTCGAATTTATTTTAATATTTTAAAAAAATTTTCATGCAATTTTATTAAACATGAGATATTTACATTTTTAAAGCAAAGCCTTTCGCTAAGCAAAGATTATCGGTCAAATCATAAATCATTGATCCGTCTGCAGGTTCTTATATCGTTGAAAAGCGGAATCGCGTCTAGTAGATTGCATACAAAAGATGGATCACGCGCTTATGTACATACGTTTTGTGCATAACACACAAATTCAACACTTATCTTGTTCATCACACGTCTTGCAGTAATACATATTTTTAATAATACAATTTAAGAGCTGTGTTTGAAACTGAAAGTAACGACACACAATTCGAGACAATTAGAAATTGTACGTAAAATCAACGCAAGAAAAGTTACTTCATCATTAAAATCTAACAATAACCGTTTGGGCTTGTCAATTATTTGTGAATACATTTTTTTGTCGTTGCTATTAAAATTTTTTAGTATATATTTGTTCATAAAAAAATGTTACAGAAAAAATTTTAAATGCTCTAATACGAAGATTAGATTATCCTACGTTCAATGTATTAGCACAAGCATAAGACAGTTTAATACAGGTGCTCGGTAAATGTGCGTTAATATTAAACTGCATTATAGCAAAACAGGATAATTTATCATATAAGAGGATATGAAATTATTCCTTATTGTCTTGCTCCGATATTATGCTAACAGGCTAAACTCACTAATTGACTGACATGCTTCGGTAAAGATATTATCATTCCTAAATATAACGATGATGCTAAAAATAAAATTATAATTTGAAAATTACAGAAACTATTGAAATGGAAGTCCCTAAATCCATCTAAATACATAATCGAAGATATTATATTTATTGTTTAAAAGATAAATGACAAAAGATCGAGTAAATATATCAAATTAATTTAATATGATACTTAGTAACGTTTAGCGAAGTCAATCATTGAATGAATAATCCATATTCACAATTAGATTGCGCTACCACGATCATTAGTTAAACTGACAACTTTTTTTTTAGTCTTTTTTACCATCATTTATTTATAACTCACAAAATTGATGAGAGTTACCGTCACTATTTCCACGAAATGAAGAATAATGAGAAAATGGAATTTCTGCATTATCAATAATTAATTAATAGTTTATTTGTACAAAGGAAAGATATGAATCATCTATACGAAGAAATATTTCACCTGACATAATGTTGAAGAGTCTCAAATCTTAATTTTTTAAAATAATGATGACATACGAAATAACTGTCTCATCTATATCTAGCCGTTTGCGATCTATAATATGTCAATCGATAGATAGTAGGGAATAAATGCTACGAGCTTGTACTTAATCGTGTTGGACACCGCAACGGTACGAATTAGTATTTTTCATTTGGTTCCCCTACTGCGACTCTTTGTTTATCGGTATGTATTCTCTTCGAGAGAGACGATCGGCTAGTTTGCCGAGGAGAATCAGGAGAGGGTGAAGAGCGGAGCTTGCGCGGTGCTTGGGGTGCGCGTCGTCGCGACGGTGAGCTTGAGGCTGATTCCGCTAGTCGGCGCTAAGCCAGGCCACGCGAAGCGCGTTGTGCTTGCGGAGCTTTTACGGGGAAGGACCCGTCAGGCTGGCGGTACGACGTGACGGCACCTCTCGTGCGCACGCGAGAAAGGTGGGCTGATGGTACCACGACAACGCTTTGTTCCCCAGTGAAACGACGGCCCGCACCGGACGCGAGCGACTGGGGCGGCGGAGCTTTCGGAAGATGCGGTACCTGAAGAGAAAGTCCCGCTGCCTCGTCGTGAAAAATCGCGTTGAATCGCGTCCGTGACAGCAAACGTCACTCGGAAAAAAAATCGCTTCGCTATCAGCGATACCAGCAACGATTCCCAAAGTAAATAGGACCAAGCACTCCCCCGGGAGGCTTCGCAATCGTAAATTTAAAAGTAAGACAGAGTGTTATTCCCAAGAAGCCTCCACAGTGCAATTCCGTAAAAAAAGGACCAACAAATATTGTTGAAGAGTTTCAAAAGCAAAACTTTGAAAAAAGGACCAACGTTTTCCAGAAAAAACATAACGTGATTGTTGACGAAAGAAGAACGCCTCATTGCGAGACATTGTGTTGGACATCGGTTCGCAGAAAGGATGTGGAGCCGTTTCCGAGAATGTTCTTCGGGATTATATGAGACCACAGTGAGTTGGCGGCGGCATCAGAAAAAGGAAGACGCGGTGGACCACGAAGAGAAGGAAATCTTTTACAAAGAGATTTCCAATGTTCTTTCAAAACGACTTCGCAAGGAGACTTCAACGAGTTTCGACATTTTCAAGTTTCAATTCAGAGAACTTTAAAAGCGGCATTGGTCTCTTTAGGTGACTACAATGTGATTATAGCGAGCGGCTATAGTAACATCGGCGAACCATGACCCCACAGAAATCTCTAACGACGCGTCGTTGTTGATTGATGCAATTTACGAAAATCGGTCGCATAATAATGCCAGTCGACATCATCAGCCTCGTCATCGCCTTCCTTCCAAACTAACGAACTTCTTTCGACATTCTCGTTATAATCGTTCATCGTTCGTGGGAACAAATGTGATGAAAGTTTTTTTTTTTTTTTGGAGGTTTGCCATAAATCGTCCTTCTCCACCTGAGTTTAGCTGGATATTTTTCGTACGCGACAAGAGAACGTCCTAAAGAGTGAAAAGATTTAGCAAAGAAAGCCTCTTCTTTAGGTAACAAGGAAAACGTTTTTAAGAAGAGCAATCGAGGAAACTCTTCTTAAGAATGTGAAGGGGACGAGATTAGTATCGCAGCGAGGAAGAAGTAGATTACAATTGCGACATCCGGAGAGTTTGCTTAAGTGTATCCGATTAAGGGAGCAATATCAGCGAATGGCAAAAAGGAAAGAAGGGAAAATGAGAGAGTAGGTGAGGGAAATGTGACGCCCGGCATCGTGCGATGAGTAAACAAGTGGGCGCACCTTCCTTCTAATTACGAGATACTTAACGAGCACGCTGGTTGGCGGGTCCAAAAAACGTAGAATATTTTTAATACGCGCACACACAACGCGCACGCACGCACGTACTTATGATACTCACGTACGGCGCGTCGTCCAGGATGATGGATAATTTTAAGTGCAGCATAGGATGTAATTGACATTTAAGTTTTGACGGATGGATTCAAAACGGTGGTCCAATTAGACAGTGAAGTAGTGAAATACGTGGTCCAAGTTCTAGTGGCTTAGTCGTATTTTTCTGCTGGCTTTACCGGGTTCGATCATTGTAATCATTTTACGTCGCGGTGCACCTTTTTACGGGTATATCCTCGCGGATTATGTACACCGGCGCAGAGGGTCGTGGATGCGAAAGGGTGGTGGAAGTACTCTAGGTGTATCGTGCAGGTACCGAACGCGGTTAGGCGTGCCCGTGTTCCAGAAGTTTCTTTCTGGTTCATTAACCCTGCCACGAGCAATCGTGCGTGTTATGAGACTGTAACTACGTCGTTCTGCTGAGAGGGGTACATACGTCGCCACGACCGCGATCGGAGCACTCGAACTCCCGCCCATTGTCCGATGGTCTCTCGTCATTGGAAAGAAAACAAACGGAAAATTTTCGTCTTAGTGGTGGAACATACCGAGCGGTCAGGAAAATACTGTACGAAAGTACCTGTGACTGTAGTGATTCCAAACGCCCGACTATATGAGCGCCAGTTTCGATATAGTGAAAAGATGGAGGACGTTCGTGGTGGCACTGTGGAATAACGCGACTCAGCGGGTCCGAAATGCCTCAGCGAGCAAGACGTTAACGATGACGACTTCCAGCAGATACAGTAGCTACAACTGCCTCACCAGTTGGGATAGCTACGATCGAATTCCAAGGTACCGATCGTTGTCGTTTAATTCTTATGGATATATCACGTCCGATCATGAAAAGAGAGAGATTAAAAAAAATTTTTTTTATATCTCCTTAAATTTTATTCGTGGTTTTAAGCCAACAAGTTTCCTTGGCACAAATATCAATTAATATTTTAATTTCACTAAAGGACGAGGAATTACTGTTGTTAATTACTTAAATTGAATCATAATTCTTGACATATCACAAAACGCAAGCAGGAATTGCAATAATTTGCTAATGATCTTTTGGACATTACATTAATTATAATATAACGATAAAATATACACTTAATTATGTAATATGATCATAATCTGATTCATTCAATTTGTACTTTTATTTCTGTACACATAAATCACGCAAATATTTATTCTGCACTTCTCTGTTTGTCTGGCCAATAATATCTTCAATATTAGATTACATTTTTTCTGACGAGTCAATTCCTATTGAATATCAGCATCGATTCGCCATCGTTGTTACTGTGATGCCACACTTTCTACTACCCTTCACATACCTCTCATTTTTCACACGTCCACAGTTTATACGGCTCATGTCAAACGCGTATTAATCGCGCAACGGACTTTTAGTATCCTGTAAAGCTAAGGTTGATTTCGACGTGCCCCGGTTAACTAGCGATGTGTTAGGAGTAAATATTTGTTCCGCAATCTCAATCTTGACTTCATATATTCGCCTAACTACGAATCCGTTGTTCGTATAACCAATGTCATTCGAACGTGTTTTGAGGGTAAAATGAATAAATGTTCCAAGTGTCGAGATCATTAAAAAAGGAATTAATTTTTCCATGCGTCAAAGTAGGAAAATAATTTCTTATATCTTTTTTTATACAATTAATATATTAATTATAAATTTATTAATTATTTCAATGCAATGATGTTTTTTAAAAAAAATTTGTGAACATTTTTCGTTATAATTTGATTGCAGTCCCTATTTGATACAAACAAAAAAACTAATCCATTACTGTTACACTATCAATGAAGTTATCATCTTACATATTTCATTTTGCTCTACTACAGTATTACTGAATCTTTTTATTATTTGAATTTGTTATTCTTCGACATTTTAACGTCTTTATTTTCGTACTTGTGATAATAAGGGATGATATTTCAAAATTCGTCACAAGAATCCAATATGCGACATGGATAAACGATACAGCGTTCGGGGTCCATTATTCATTTTCAATCTGCGAGCGATAGAAATAACGGTCGCCTTCGGTGGCAGATGAGTTTGCCGCTCGTTAAAACACGACAAACAGCAACGGCTCGTTCGCGTTTCACGGGGTATTTAACGTCGGCTATCTTGTTACGAGCGTGATCGTGAGTATCAATAACAGGAGGCGTTATAGCGCCCTTCCGGCGCGAACGAGGTATTATCGGCCTGCTCGAATGCCGATGCGCGAAATATCGCATGTCATATATGTGCAGTCGAGTAGAAGTATTAGCGGAATGTAATTTGTTCTATTCAGCAAGAATATGTTTAAAGTTCAAGTTTTAATACAATACAATTCATATTTCAGTGTCATTTCTTCTCTGTTGATGAATATTTCGTAATTTCTTCTCTGTTGATGAATATTTTCATAATTTAATTAATTGAATATTGAATATTAAATAGAAATAATTGATTATTGAAAAGCGAAAACAATAATTTGTCATTTTTTTTTTAAATAATTGCAATTGATTTTTAAGCAAAGAAAAAAAAAGAAGAACGTTTGTGACTACAATTTTATTTGGAAGTTATGTATCTATCATAATGGTCTATAATTTTTCATAGTGGGCTATATTTCGTAATGTTTATATTACAAAATATATGTTAAACAGATAAATATAATTTTACAGATGCACAAGAAAAGTTATAAGAAACATATCTCTTTTTATTATATTGTTTAATTTTCGAAAAGTTCTGAGTTCTGAGATATTATAACGTTTCGAAATCATATTTTGCATTCAGTTATATGTTAAATATATTGCACTCTTGTAAGAAAAGTGACCCAAGTTTAAAATACATAAAATTGTTTAAGTGAGAGGAAAGAAAATTATTTATTTTAAAATTAATTATTTACGACAGTAAATGATGAAACACAAGTTCACTTAAAGCTAATCACAAATTGCTTGCTTCAAGTTCTCTAGAATTTAAGTAATGTAAATGTAATATGTATGTACTTTGTTATGATATTATGTCAAGTCCTTAAAAACTATTCGTTTTTATTCGTCATTTTTCTGGTTTTCATGATTTCTCATTTTTCTCTATTTGAATTCAACTTGTATGAATTTATTTTTCATGGTGAAAGGCCGATATATTTAGAACATAATTCTCATATAATACAAAATTTCGATTTGTATCTTTTGTCAGGATGTGATATATACGGAAGGTATTGGGATTTTAACTCGTGTCCAATATATGTACACTCATTATGAGTGTGTAATGTGAACATTTACGTGGAATATCCTTATTGAGGCGGCCATAGTTAAAATCCTCATTATGGTCACCCATTTACATTTTATTCAATAATTTTGTTAATAATCAATATTTTATATTGAAACTTAACAATTATACTCATCAAAGAGTTGTTTAATAAATTCTGGATTCAAAGTTATGAAATATTTAAGATTTATAGAAATGTGATTTATAGAAATGTGATGACACTGTATAATAAGTCGAAGAGAAACAGGAGTGATAATATGGCCACTTCAAAAATGTATTTTAAAAATTGATTTTGTTCAAAAATACATAGTATTTGTTACAAAATTGTATATTTTATTAAAATAAATTGTATATTTTATTTAAATAAATTAGGAAGAGCTATATAACCACGAAGTTTTAAAATGAGTAGAAGTTAATGCTGATTTCAATTACAAGATGGATTATAAATAAATTGCTAAAAGGAGTTCCTTCAAAACAAAGATTTAAATTTTTAGTTATAGAAAAAATAAAATATTGCAAAGTCTTGAAAAATTTTCACATAATCTTGCTAATGTCGACACTACAATGTATCTATCCCAAACAGAACAAAAATTCATTACGACATCAAAATGATTCCAAAATGATAATTAAAAGTCACTTTTTAATCAATCACGATTTATTTTAATGCCATTTTGATGTTATTATAACTTGTTCTCCTTGAGTATATATCACTTAAATTATATATTAAGTATACAGAAACCTCGCGCGGATACATCCAGGTACACCGAGTGCATTTTATCCCTTTTTAACGTTTGTTAAACAACAAACATAAAATAATACCTCTAATGTTTCTGAATGCAGCTTTCTGGAGTGACAATTGATTTATCGAAGAAATATTTCGATATGAAAATTTCGATAGTAATCATATTATGAGCACATTTAGATAGCCATATTAACTATTAAATGTTATGTTGTTAAATAATTTTGCATAACTTAAAATGTGTATAATCGAATAAAAAGTTAAATAAAAAAAATGTAATAATACACTCAAGTTTAATAACAATGAGAAAATATGTGTTAAAGTGTACTTTGTAAAAGTTTCGAAATGTTGAAAAGTAAAGAAAGCCTATAACAGTTGTCGGCCATTATATATTGGCATATTAGCTACAAATAACAGGTTAGTAAACAAATAATTCCATAAGTAATTATTAGCAGTTCGTCACCTAATAACAAAAATAATAGAGTGACTTCTATACTCTAATAATTATAGTGACCATAATACTACCTTCTCTACTTTTTTCTAGAATAAAACTTTCGCAATTATATAGAATATCTTGCGGTTCTCTAAAGGTAAAGGTCAAACATGAATCAGGTACTATATGATTTTATTCAAACACAGAATTAAAGAGTTACATAATTTCCTCTACATTTGAATCAATCGCAGAAGTATTAGATTACCTTGAAGAAAACTATTAGAGCCGAGATCAAACGAATAATTCTTTCTTATGTGTTGAAATAAAATAATCTTTTATGTGTGTGTGAACGTTATTATATATCTAGCTTTTATTCGCGAGTGACAATTTTCTATTATAACGCGACGTGTCTTTTTTTTTATCTAGTGTAGAAATCGTTTTATTCGGTGGAAAGCTTAATTCGACACTGGCGAAATTGGCGGCTAATTGAAGATTCGCGAGCCATTCATAGTCGGATTTACGAGTGAGAAATGAAGTAACTGACCAAATGGATTCTTTCATCTCTCGCTATTGGCTCTCAGCTTATTCTTTAGCTTTATTTTAGCCGCGTAACGAACAATTGTAAAATCTATTGGCTCTTGCCATTCAATCTTCCTTCGAGTAAATTCTGGCTATCTTGTTTGCTCATCCTTTTTTCTTTACGTCTCTTCAGTGATTATACGAAAATAAATTTTCTCTCAACGAATGAACGTGATTTTTGTAAAGGCCACGGAGATTAATATATGGAGATATATACCTATAAAAAAATTCATTTTTTTTTATTTTTTAAATTAAATTTTTGTAACGAATTTGGCCATTTCAAATTACGTACACTCTGTATCGTTACTATTTTCTTAACTCGTCATCGTCGTTTTCTGCTCGCGCCACTGTTCGCGTGTGCGATATTATCCGACACGGAAGTTCTTCCGATGAAATGCAAGTGCCGTACCGATTTATTTTTCTTCGAGCTCTGTTGTATAATATGCAGATATGATGGCGAAATGAACTGTAATAGCGACGCCCAGCTTTCGGAATTAATAAAAGATTCCTACGTTACGTGCTTTCCCAACGGAGAATTCATGATTGTTCAGTTTTTGTCCGTATTGCTCTGCTTGCGTGACAGTTTTTATTCAACGTGAAATTTCTTTCAGTGAAATGCCACTTTTGGTTTCGATAAACTGTTATTAATCTCTTTTTCTTTTTGTTAATTTCTTTCCCCTAGAAATTGTAGCTTATGAAGATATCTTAAGCAAACACTTTATAATGATAGAGAATATTATAGTATAAAATACAGTAGTAATATAAATCATACAAATAAATGAATGTGAGACAGCTTTTTAGTAGATAATCTCACTATTGCTACCATTTGATCACGCTATCTTTTGCATATAAGATCAGTGTGTCCGATACAAAAGTTTTGCCAATGAAATAACAAAAAAGTTATTATTTGTTTTTATTATTTTAAATTTAACATCTTTTTGCAGTATCGGTATAGCTCTCAATTTTCTAAAAGTTTATTCCATAAGAAAATAAACTATAAATTATTTTTTACTGCTGTACTTTGTAATAAAAAAAGTATTTCTCTTAAAAATTATATAATATTTAAAAAGATCACACTGTACGATACGAATTTTAGACCACTAAGTAGACAAAGTGGTTCTCATTACATAGATTTTTTATCGCTAAAAACGAATTCGTAAAAGAAATTGCTATATTACGTAACATTTTTGAGAAAATTGATCTTAAAAGTATCAAAAATGACATTTTGTGATACTTTTGAGCTAAAGTAGCTCAAAAAGTAACATAATTGGGCAATTCTGCAAACGAATTCGTTTTTTATGTCAAAAGACCTGTAAAAATCATTTATTGTATTGGTTTTTTCGTGCAAAAATTTAAAGATAAATTAAAAGTAAGAAGCGTAAATTTGTACGTAATTACTTTTTGATACTTTTAAGCGCCAAAAGTAATAGAATAATTTCACAAGCAAATTCGCTTTCAGCGACAAAATTTATAAGAATTATCTTATCTAGTTTTTAGGAGCTAAAAGAAAGTTTAAATTTGTCGAATAGTATTATCATATTAATTATTTGATTCATTATATTGTCTGTTTGATTCATTATATTGCCTTTTAAATAACTAAAAGCGACACTTTTTTCATAGATTAAAATTTGAGATATAAATAGCAAAACAAATTTGATTTTTTAGATTATATTAAATAAATTTTAACAAAATACTTACAAAATTATTTGATTTTGCAGAGAAAAATAATAACAAAGATAATAACTAATGGTACGTTTATAAAAAGAAGATTAATATCAAATTGGCCGTACAAAATTAATAAAAACATACGCATTACCTAAAAATGTCTAAAAACATTAATAGTAATGTATAAAAATAAACTAGATATTGTAACAGTAAAACGGCGTATATGTGTGGTATATTGTACTGCAATAAAATGAAATACTCGATAAAATACGTTTGATATTTTCTTTAGCAGCAATAAAGTTATTACGCGTTATGATATCTAAGCACTATTCAGTGCGATTGCAGTTCTCTTAGGAACGATTACGGAGGCGATACTACCGATGGATCGTAGGCTATTGATAATAGGATCACATTGCACTTTATCGATCTATTAAATAATGCATCGTGTCCCTGCTACGTCCTCATCGTAGAATTTTACATGCGACGGGCTTTCGTAGCAGGGTCTTTTCTGAAAATTATATTCATATGGCGGAAGAGATGCTGAGTGCATTCGCGTAACACGTACGTGTATATATTAAGTACATTTAGACTCTTACGGTCGTTGCGTTCTACACTTGCAAAGTGCCTTTACGAAGTTATAATGTATGCGGAATGTGAACACTATTTTTTCAAAATATTTTTATCCATATTAAGAAAATTAAAGTGCAACTCGAGAAAGTAAAATATGTGACTTCATAAAGTTCATTTGCAAATGTCGTTAATTTTTAATTGCTGTCCTTGAAGTAACAATTTTAAGAGTTTTAATCGTAATAATTCAAAGACAAGAATATACAATATATATTGACCTAGAATATAAATGGCTCAATTACTGACAGTGTCCCAAATACCGAAAATTCGATTTTAATTGCTTCTTTAAATATATAATTTCTACTATTAATAATAGTATTTATAATCTTACTTGAGAATTCTTAAAAAGCCTACTTATTGTTATACCATTTCATCAAAAGTTAAACTTCAATCTTTTAATTAAAAGAAAGCATTTAAAATTGGATTTCCAGTATTTAGGACACTGTCAGTAATTGAACCATTTACACTACCTGTTCTGTTTGTATAACTCAATATTATTACTTTAATTTTTTTAAACACATTCAGAATAACAATTTCTATTGGAAATAATATTTTTCTTAACTACATAGCACATTTTTGTACTTAATGCTGCATACTACAGAGTGATTTTATTTTATTTATTTAATTTGAAGATTTTATACATTTTACATATGTTATTAACTCTCTAAAATTCTACATTAAAGTACTATAATAATAATATTAACGGTTTATTATATATTTTAATATCTATTTGTATTTTTGAAGATTAAGTAGATTTATTGGTTATTTATGTTTGATTAATGTTTAACTTAAACTTATAAAAATGGGACTTGTAATTTTTTTAAATAAGATAATATATATGTGTTTGTATTTTACATAAGTTCAATTACATCGTGCAATGGTGCAACAACACACAAATTAAAACAATTCATAGCATTATTCAACGTAATGTTGTTTACGCAATTGCTTCAATTAGTATAGTATTCACCTGCGAACATATGAATTTGTGTTGACATAAAGCTGATGGTAGGTCCTCGTACCGAGAAACCAAAGGACCGTTTGCGGTAATCGAAATGCCTTGTTCCCGCAAACAGTCATTGCCACCGTCATCTCGCCGGAAATCCGACGTGCCCCATCAGGACCCCGCTTCTTGTCCTGTTAATGAAACACGGCCGAGTGGCAGTCGCTGTCGAGCTGGGTACTGCCGAACCTGGTAAATTGATCGTAAAAGCGACGGCCAGCACTTCTCGAGCGACGAGCTGGCAATTAATTCCTGCCACATTTACACGTCGCGAACACACAAAGGTCTCCCGCGGATGCGATCTTAACCCTATTGTAGCATAGTGTCCTAGAACTGCCTCATTTTCTCTTCTAAATGCCAATCAATCGAAGAGTTTGTAACAAAAAGATATTCCAGTATAATGAATGTATATATTATTATAATACGCTATTATTTAGCAGACTTGAAGTAATTATATGAATAAAATTTATTATTTATAATAATTTATTTCAATATTTTGAGAATTATGTAAAGATGATTGGTAGGAAAGCATAAGAAGAGTTGATTTTTTATCAGAATTTTTTAATAAAAATGAAAAAGTAGTTTTTGAATAATAAAAAGTGAAAGAATAATATACGTTTAAAGTAGATTTATATATTATAATTGATAAACAAAAATAGAAAACTGAAAGAAAAGTGACATAATTCAATTTTAAATTTTCTTTTATTAAAGAATTAAAAAAATTTTTATTAATTGTTAATCTAAAATAAAATTCCAATTGATAACTAATTAAATAATTAATTCATCCTTAAAAAGAAACAATAAATAAATAATTACTTGTTTTTTTCAATAAATTTTCCATTACATCATTATATTGACTTATTATACTGACGCTTTTATATGAAAGGTTATCTTTAAGTCAATTATATCATTTAATAATCCAATGTTTTACTCATTGCATTGTTTGACATAACTTGTCAATATTATTTTTGTTTATTGTTTAACATATTAAAGGATAATATTTAAAGAGTACTAGATAAAAGAAATATTATACAAACAAGTGTGTATTGTAAAATTAAATTATTAAATTTTTTTCTAAATATAAATAGAAATCTTTGATAATAAATAATATATAATTATTATAGTGAATCTCTGCAAAAGAAGTGCAATTGATTAAAGTTTAATAAATTTTGTCACTAAAACGTTGTGAAGTAGTTTCAACAAATCAAAAAATTATAAATTATAAATAAAATTATATCTATCTATTTTATACTCAGGCAAGATGGAGGACATAAACATGCTGAACCTCTCGATCATTTCATTAATATCTCTTTTTTAAAATCTATAATAGATTATGATAGATACGAAGTATGATTCATCATGCTTGAATATGTGATAAGATTATTTGTCATTGCGACAGGTTTCAGCTTATGTACCTTTGAACAAAGGGCAAATTGCATAAATCAGCCGCGTGTCGATCATTATGTCGTCCGCCATTCCGTATCAGTTACGGTGCACTCTACTATAATGAACCACTTGCAGATAATAAGCACAGAGAGTAGAGAGCCGCAAATGTCACTACCATCATCGTGAGAACCGTAAAATAAAATATTTTTAATGAAATTTATGGAGGAGTGGGACAACATGAGTGGGACATATGATGGCACCCTCTGACAAGTATATTCAAATTGTAGTGTGGATATTTCCAAACAGTTATGTGAGCAAAAAATATTTAAAAATAATTGAAATTTATATCTTTTTTATCAATTTGATTAAAATAAAAACTAGAATAAATAATGATTTTTTAATACAGTTAATATTTATGCACACGGCCATATGACAAGTATAGAAATTATTGATGAATTAAGATTTACGAGACATACATATGTTCAATATTAAAAATATTTTTAATCGTGAGTATTATTAGCTATGTTTAATAAAAAAATTTTATAATAGGTTTTAACAAAGACTGTATGCGGTATTTTATAGATTCAAAGATACATTAAACTTCGACTTTTATTTAGTGTTTCTATAAATTTGATCTATTAAATCTAAATAAATTATATCTATTAATTTGAATACATATTATTTTTTCTTATTTTGTGACCTCAGATATTTATAAAATTATAAATTTTTTTATTACTTATTTGTTGATTATTAATTCATTAATAGGTAAATAAAAATTAACATTATATTTTTAAGAAACAACACACAAAAAATGTGAAAAATAAATAAAGTAGGCTTCAGACAAAAGATTTGAACATATGTTCGATCTGTTCAAATAGTTTGAAATTTAAAGAAAATAATGAACATCCACTTCAAATATTTTGGACAGTTCAGATAGTCGAATAAAAAGAAAAAAAACGCAGTAAGTATGAAAACAAAAGAGCAGTTTTTCAGATCTTTTTTTGTAATAGTTATATAAAAATCATTTAAATGTCAAAAAGAAAAAGTTTGATATAGAATTTATAAATTTTATAATAATGAAGCGCAATGTAATACTTGCAAAAAGGAAATATTAAAAACGCATTTGTTTATAATAAATTTAATTAATCACCTCGGAATGGTCCATAATACTATATAATGTGTAAATGCACGCCAAATACAAATAAATGTTGATCTGATATTTATGAATTATCAATTCGAATTTTCGAATAGATTTTTTTTTAATTTAAAAAAAAATATTGACTTTTTAATATTAAATACATTTTATATACATGTTTCTTTGAAAATGCATCTTTGTATAAAAAAAATATTTTGCATGTTATTTATCCAATTGTACAATAGTTTTAAATAATATATACAAAATATTACTAATATTTGAAAAAATTTAGGCTTGAATTATATAATTCGAACTCTTAGGGCCAGTTTCACAATCTTCGGTTAACTTAATCTGCTGATTTTTCTATCGGAATTGACCAATCGCATTTGTCGTTAAGTATAATTAACCAGAAATAACCAATCACGGTTGACACTTAACCGGTCAGTTAAGTTAACCGGAGGTTGTGAAACTGGCCCTTAGATCTAAAGTGAGTCCAAATAGTTCAACGTTATCTTCAGTTCGAAAGATCCGAACTATTTGACGTTCGATATTGAAGTTCAAACTGTTCAAACTATTCAAACCCCTCACATTTCCGAGTACTTAAATAAAGTGTTTAAGACACATATACGTACATACACACGCGCGTGCACAAGCACGTATATACACACGCACGCACACATAGAAATGTGTCAAACTCAAGTGGCGTAAATATTGAATAAATGTGTCATGAAGCACAACGAATTTTTATTAAACTTTTGTGCAAATTTAATCTGTTATAAAAACAGCGCAAATAGAAGTAGCCACTTCGATTTTGATGTTCAGATTATCTTGAATTTCTATCAAAGAGAATGATTATATTAAAATTGAATTTAATATATCCGTTCGTTATCGTTAATATCGGTAACAAACTCTCGAAATTATCCTTCAGAAATCATAATAGAATTTGCTTCGCACTTTGCTTCAAGTATAAAAGAATTTAGCTCGAAGAATCTCTTTGACTGATTTAAAATTGTGAATGAGCCGTTTTATTTCTGCAAATATAAGGAGAAGGTATATTCATAATTTTAATTGATCGATTGCCTTGAAAATGTCAATATAACGTAAAAGGAGCGTAGCCCATAAATAGTTCTGTAAATCTATAATTTAATAATAATATTATATACATATAATATTATAATCTCTTTCGATAAAATTTATATTGCATACGTTCCTGCGTAATTAATTTATGTTATGAGGCCTTTTTAAATTACTAAAAATGACTACTATTATTGTTTTACATTAAAAAATTTTAAAATATTTTTTATAAATAAGTTATTATATATTTTATCCATATTTATACATTTTAAATAACTATGCACATTATAATTCATATATCTAACCATTATTCAATTGACGAAAGTTGACATATTTTAAATAAATCAATTAAATAATTTTTAGATATAATACGTAATGCCGATAAAGAGCCAAACACAAGATATTCGTGTGTACATTAATGTATTCTTCATAAAAACTTTATATGTAGTACAATATAGATAGACGTTTCAGTCTCAAGATTTGAACAATCCTCACAAGGGACATGTCACAACTGTTCGGAGCTGTTTTGATTCTACTTGAAATATATTGTTAAACGCAAAAATTCAAGAGACACGTTTTTTTTACACGTACGGAATCTCATCTTTAGGGAATGAAACACCTCTTTGAAAAAAAAAACGGTATTTCTCTTTCGGGACGAATATCGAATTTTTTCTTTACAACTTTAAAGTACTCTTCAAACTGTACAATTTTTGTTAAAAATTTTTTTCTATCTTTTATACTTTCGACGATATTCGCCCCGAAAGAGAAATACCGTTTTTTTTAAAGGGGTGTTTCACTCTCTAAACATGAAATTCCGCACGTATAAAAAAAATACGTGTCTCTTAGATTTTTGTGTTTAACATATTTCAAGGAGAATCAAATCGACTCCAGACAGTTGTGACATGTCCCTTGCCAGTATAATCAAATATTAACTGTGAGTCGAGTTTCATACAAACAAAGATTTGATCTGACTTCCATATAACAAAATAACTGTTAGCAAAATAAGTGGATTACATTACATACAATCTGACTATTGCCAATTTGGACGTCGAAATATAATAGTTGTTTCGCTTATTAGTCGAGGTCCGTTAATTAAATGGTTCAAATAAGCGTTTATCAAGTGTTTGTCAAATATATTGTAAGGCATGGATCTGTGATTGTTCAATCTGTAATTATTTAAAATAAATTACGCAAGAATGTTATTTTTAACTGTTGTTTTTATGTAACTTATGTATTAGTATAGCAAGCGAAGTGAACATTATGATACATTAATATCAGAGATGATTTTTATTCACAAGCAAAAACGGGCATTAAATCTATCAACCGACGCTAACTTTCTCTTCGCTATACATAACATTATTTACAAATATGTGATGCTTCCACCTTTTAATTTATTTTGATTTTATTGTATAATATATAACAGTATTATTTTAACGAAACGCTCAGAAGTTAGTTTTTCGTAATATTTACTTCGCTTGCTATACCAATACCGCCACATAAGTTACATAAAAACAACAGTTAAAAATAACATTCTTGCATAATTTAATTTAAATAACACCGTAAATTAAATTACAGTTTGAATACTCACATCCATGCCTTACAATATGTTTGTCAAACGCTTGATAAATGTTCATTTGGACTATTTAATCATTGAACCTCAACTAATAACTATTACATTTCGATGTCGATATGGCAATAGTCAGATTGTATGTAATGGGATTCATTAATTTTGCTAATAATTATTTTACTACGTAGAAGTTAATCCAAATCTTTGTGTAAAACTCGATTTACAGTTAAAATCGCCGATATTTTATTATATTCAAGATAATCCATATCCCAGGACCGAAAAGTCTATACTATTGTAAAGTTTTTATGAAGAATATATTAATGCACAAATACCTTGTGTTTGGCTCTTTATTAGCATTACGTATCATATTTTTGATTTATTTTAATTGAGCCTATTAAATTACAATTTTTAGATACTTGTTGTGATTGAAAATTGAACAACGCAAAATGTTAGGTAATTATTTACTATAGGGGACCCAGCTCCAATTATGTTGACCTTGACATATGTTATAGAGGCAAGGATACGGAACAACTTTTTCTTATAAATTAATTGGCGCTCTCGTATAGTTTTCGAGATACTTTTAGAGAAAGAAAAAACAGTTTTTTTTAATTATTTCAGAGAATATTTATTTTACAAAAATAAGAGTCAAACAAAAAATAAAGCTCGCGATAAGCTCTACAAAAAAGGTCATATACATATTTTA
>QKQZ01013995.1:0-10358 GCA_003595255.1 Solenopsis fugax
TTGCGATAGTGGCGCCATCGGGCGGTGAGGCTAAGTACTTATCGGACCACCCTCGTATTTTTGTAAATGTACAATGCAGTGCATTAATTCGAAGGTGGGATAATAGATAGCTAACTTACCGATGCCACATTCTAGCATACTCAGTATATGCTAGACTGTGGCGTTGATAAGTCAGCTATCTACTATCCCATCTTCGAATTATTGCACTGCACTGTACGTACATAATTGCTGATTATAATTTTTATTCAAGATTTCATCAGATAATTTAATAAATGTCCTATTGGTGTACGAACTCCCTTAATCCCGGAGAAAACTGTAAAGAATTTATTGCAAAAAATAATTACCTCGACCAGGGTTTGAACTTGGATTCCCTATCCGGGAAGCGTATCCAGTTCAATCACTGAGGCACTTAGTAATATTTATCGCAATAACCGACGTTACATGAACATCATTTTCAACCGCTATATACATGTATATACGTACAATACAAAACCCAAATATGACCGGGAAGTGTATAACAACAACTTAAAATATTTATTCGTTATTTTAATTATAAAAAGTTCACAAATTAAAATGATCCTTCATAGATCTTACACACTAATAAGTGTCACAAAACAAGGTTCTATGAACATTTATAAAATATATTTATTTGAAAAAAAAAAAAGATAATTTTTTAAAGTAATTTATTTGACTTGAAAAATACCTTTTTAATAATTTCTTTGATACTGGTAAGCATTATGCAACGTTCATTATGAAGTTGTAAAGTCGTACGATTTTACGCTCGTAATAATGCAAATATCACGACCCTTCTCACTGCATGATACAACTTTATGTATATCGAATTCATACATACATTATAGTACACATTAAATTTAATTTATTGCATTATTGGAAAGTTACATTCAAGCTAGATTAAAGTTAAAAAATTAATATCTAACATGCGTATACTTTTCAAAATTATGTAGAGAGTATTGGGATTTTAACCACGGCCGCCTCAATAAGGATATTCCACGCCAATGTTCACACTATATACTCATACTTAAGGGTGTAATGTGAACATTTATGTGGAATATCCTTATTGAGGCGGCCATATTGGATACGAGTTAAAATCCCAATGCATTTGTAAAAATCTGTTGCTACATTTTTTTCTCTCCTCTTTACTTTTTTTATTTCAAAATTTAATTTTGTTCATTTGTTGTAGCTCGCAGCGCGGCGTCCCTAGGCCTGTGCCTCGTATGCCTATACGTAAATCCGCCACTGAACGAAAAATAAACATTAAAAAAACATTTAAAAAAAGATTGCTTATTGAGGGAATAGACTTTAATCTGTATATGATTATCGATAACTATGATTCCCAGATCTCTTAGTGACTAAATTAAAAGCTCAAACATCATTTTAATCAGAACACTTACGGTTGTTTATCAGAACTAGAATTTTTTATTTTGCCCAATAATAAATAAATAACTTGTTTTAAAAAAATCGATTTTTACTCTATTTTCTTTTTGTTTTCAAATCCCGAAAAAATATAAAAGAATTAAGTTATCAAGATAACTTTGGATTCGCGATAGCCACAAATGTAATTAAAGTAACGTTTCAGTTTTTAATTTTAATACAACATGGTCAAGAATTATAATCGCCGAACTGTGCACAGATCAAATGGATCAATTAATAAATTATTATTCATATTTTTTATTAAAAGAAAAATACGAAACTAATACTAACTTCAAACAATAATAAATAAAAGATAAAAAGTGATTTTGAAAAATATTTATCCATTTTTCTAAAACAAATTCTTAGAAACCTAAAATAATAGTGTGGCAAGATGGAAAATTCTTTTAATGAATGTTAATGAAACTTCACTACTAATTATTATTACAGATGCCACATTACTTATATTGACTTATGGATCGAAAGACAGATGGGCAGAACTTGTAAGTGATCCAGCAAGTGACTTATTCTCCACAACCACTTCTGGTGATATAGGAGGTTCAATAACAATGATGAATTTAATTTCGAGAATAAAACAAGGTAAAGAACAAATTGTTGATATTATTCTTGGTGAAAAAATTCTCATATATCATAATATTTTTGAAAATTTTTCGTATTTTAAATTTATGGAAAGGTTTTTGAAAAAAATATCTTCAAAAACTTCTTCTTTTATGTTTTCTTTGAAAATGAAGAATGAGAAATCTTAAAATATTTCTGAATATTTTACACATATGTATAAAAAATTCTAGAAAAGACGTAGATTTTCTCAGCACTTTAACTGAAAAATATTTCAGTTAAAAAAGATTTTGTATAAAAGTCTTAGACATTTTCTAAAACGTTCTACAATTGTACAAAAATTCTAAAAATATAGAAATTCTGAAAAATTATATAAAGAATTTTACGAAAAATTTTCAGAGATTTTCAAGGATTTCGTTTAAAACTTATCGTAATTATATAATGTAATTCGACACATTGTTACAGTACCGCAACGCTTAATCAATACAAAATGTGGAGCTAATTATTCTCCTGCTGGATCTACCAATTCATTTATCGATTATATTGAACCGGGTACGGTTGTCTCTTACAGGATGCATCCTAATTATTTCTTTTCCCATGATAGTGACTATGTTGCCAGTATAAAGGTAAAACTTTTCTTACATAAAAAATCATGATTGTACATGTTTTCTTTTTAAATATTATATAAATAAATATTTCTTAGATTGAAGGATCCGGTTGGGGAAATCTGAAAGTATGTTCTGCCAGGCATTTTATAAATATTAATGAAACAAATAATTGCAACTCGATAAATAACAATGAACATATCATTAAAGTATCTTGCAATGCTGTCTTAATACATCTTTGCGATCCACTATATCTATCAATAGTTGCAAGTACAACTAGTAATTCTTCAATTACGAATTTTCAATGTACAGGTAAGCACAAAGAAACTTATAAAAAAACTTAAATACAGAGTTGGGTAAATTAATGTCTTTATCAACTAAATCAAGTTAAAGTTAATGACTTATAAAGTTAATAAATTTTTAACTTAAGAAAAAAGTTATTAAGTTAATGTATTTTAAAAATAATTAGTTAAAATTAAAAATTAACTTATTTAAAATTAATTAAGTTAAAGGTTACTAACTTTTCAACTTTATTATTTAATGTTATCACACGTAAAAAAATTTTAGTCGTAAGGCTGTAAGAAAATCGATTAATCATAATCAAAGGTGCGGTTATAAGGCTCCTGTGTACTCGCCGCGGCCATATTGAAGTCGTGACATCAGAAGCGTGAATTTGCGTAAAATGACACGTAATTTTGTCGCACGTCCCATTTGTATATAATAAATAAAGCCAATTTGGATAAAACAAACTAATCAGATGGCTTTAAAACACTTGTAAAAATAGGTTTAAAACTTGTAAAAAAGACTATCCTTTTTCCGCCTAACAGTCAGTAAATAGTCGTGAAAGGCCCGTAAAGTGAAGTCTATTCAGGCAGGAAAACATGCGGTTTGACAGCTGCTGAAAAGAGGGAGAAATATGCTTTTACGTACAAAATTAGAAAATATCTTTAGTCTTGACCCATTTTTAGGAACTTCATAAATACGAGACAAGTTACATTTTCACAATTAAGCACTTAATAACTAAATGACACGTGCGACAAAATTTTGTCGTCAACACGTCGCTTTTCATTGTCTATTAGTTCTAATTCGATATCCTTACGGTCTTACGATTATATCTAAAACTTTTTACGTGTAATAGCTTTAAAGTTCCTGACTAGTTACTGCGGCCATATTGAAGTCGTGACGATAAGCAAGAAATAACACGTAAAAGTTTGATCCGTGGCATTTGTAAATAAAAAGAATTTGGATAAAACAAAATAATGAAATAGCTTCAAAACACTTGTAAAAATGGATCTTAACTCTCCTTTTTCCGCTTAATAGTCAGTAAAGTCGTAAAAAGCATGTAAAGTGAAACCTATTCAGGCAGGAAAATACAGCTGGACAGCTGTTGAAGAGTGAAAAATATCCCAGGTAGCAAGCTATTTATTTTGACGTCAAAATGTCGTCAAAGACGTTATTTTAACGTCAAAATGCTAACGACAAATAACATCTTGCTACTTGGGATGATTTTAAAATTCAAAGTATAATGTTTATGTATAAAATTCAAAGATAACTATACTTGCGGTCCATTTTTACAAATTTAGTAAATATGAGTCACATTTTCACAATGAAACACATAGTAATAAAATGACATGCAAGACAAAATTTCATCGTCAACATGCCACGTTTCATGCCTATTAGTTTTAATTTTTTCCGCGATACTACGTCGCCACTGTCAACGCGGAGTTCTTGGTCGCAGGAGGCTTAATTTTTTAATTACTACCCAACCTGCTTTATATTAAATAAACATTATTTGATCAAGATATCTTTTCTTATCTTCTGTAATATGTTTGTATTTCTTTAGAGCCAGACGTGTGCAGATTCCCTCATATGATTAAATACACCATTCGCTATGATAATTTAGTATGTGTAAGTAACGCAAGCATAAACATGTTGAACATCTTTGTTTTAATCATAAGTATGCTATACACATTTTTGTAATAAACGATATAAAAAATTACATAAGTTAATTTTTTTAATAAACAAAACTGCATGAATGTATTACAACATTAGCCAAATTAGAATTAGAATTGTAAATATCGCTTAGTACTGCCCTTTTATTGCCTGATGAAGGCATTTGAGATATTTGTATAATCATATTTGTATTGACACTGAAACTTTCAAAATAAAAAAGCATTGTAAAACTTGCTTGAATAAATAAATTGATATTTAAATAAATGATGTTGTTCTTTCAAATAAAAGGTTTACATAGAGCTACTGTATGGTCCACTCCACACGTAATCTTTCTCACTTGAGCTCCAACTGCAACCTGCAAGATGTAACAAATTATTAATCAGACAGAAAACTTTTATTATTTATAACAAGTATAAGAAAATTTAAGAAATAAATTTAGATAAAATAAAATAAAATGAAAATCAAGAATAACAAAATTGCAATTAAGACTTTGTTTTAAATTATAAATATTTAAACATCTACATAAAAAGTATCTAAAGCACGTAAATATTTAAACATTATAATTAAACAATAAAATCTTCACTGAAATTTTGTCATTCTTAATTTTGTAATTCTGAATATTTGAATATATTTTCGTAAAGTGTTTAAAATACTTTAATATTTAAACATTTATAACTAAAAAACGAAATCTGAATTGAAATTATCTAGAATCACTCTTTAATATAATCTAACTTTTTTAATAAGTTTACCCTTAAAGGAAAAAATTGATCTTTTGTATGTCCTAATCCCAAAGATCCAAATTTATTGCAACCCCACATGTATAAATCTCCCATGTTGGTTAATGCGGCTAGTTGACTAATTCCACAATATATACTTGTTACCTGGCAAAGTATAACAAATTTATTGACGTATAGTTAATAGACATATGTACATGAAAGATTTTCGAATTGTGTGTGATAAACCTTTCTAATTAATTCAAATAAATTAATTTAAATATTTTAATTACCTTAACATTACGATTATATATATTATTGCCAAATAATGTGGGAGGAATCATGGTTGGTTTTAATACTTTCTGTACTTGAGGTCCAAGACCGAGTATACCGTATCCCCATACATAAACATTACCATCACCTACATAAATGTAATATTAGCTCATATAAGAAACATGTAACAGAAATTAATATGAAAAATATTTAGTATTTCCCAGTAGAAATTATAAATAATAATCATTAAAATAAAATTAATAAATTAATATTATAATAAATTTTGAAACTTACTATTTAAAACCATACAAAAACAACCACCTGATGCAATATCTATAATATGTCCTAAATTCTGTATATCTAATTCGGTAGCAATGTTTACTTGGTAACTATCTTCTGTAACTGGTAACTGACCATATTCTGAATTACCCCAACCATACACTTTTCCTTTATCTGTATTAAAAATGTTTTTATTTATTTTGGTTATATATATGTATAAAATTAATAATTTTCAATTTAACTTTTTTATGATAACGACATAGTAATATTATAATTTTTCATAATGGTAATAGTAAGGTTAGGATTGGAAGTCATTTTTGAAATAACTCGTTTGTGACTATTACTCATTATTCACTGATAAAAATAACTTATAATTTTATCATGTTAAGGACATTATGATCTAGAGAATTATTGTTATGCTGAAGATGGTCCGAAGTGGGACCGAAACGTTCATTGGGAAATTTTGAATAAAAAGATTTTGTTTGCGCACCAACAACCGCGCGGTTACTCTCATTAGCCCTATACATTTTAAATTTGACTTATAATTTTACTTGTTACATAATTGAATCAAACTAACGCATTAATAAACATTTTATTCATTACATAACGAGTTTACTAACGAGTTACTTCTTACTTTTGATGAATAACATGTAATGGTAACGAGTTACTTGTCAAAATTCAAAGTGACTATTCCAACTTTGATATTACCAATAAAAAATTATAATGTTTCATACAGCTCAGAAGTTTGCAACATTGCTGCAACGTTGCAATATTAGATATATTGCAGTAAAATATTGCAGAGACATTGCAAAGGTTTTTTTGCAGTATTATACTTCAGCAATGTTGTATCAATGTTTCAAAAATATTGTGAAAAATGTCCTATGCGCCATCAAATATTTTACTTCTCGTAATTAAAATTCACATAAGCAGAATAAAAGGTACACAGCATTATGAAATTTTTCACTCTCATTTTAATGAAGTGATTCCTTGAAGGGATGAAGCTCCAAAATTGAATTCAAAGACAAAAATAAATAAAAATGTATTTTGACAATAAAATTTTTGGTTCTTCTGTATAAAAATTAATTCAGGGATATGATATTGCTGGAAGTTATACGTGCCAAAATGTGTTAATATAATGGCATCAAAAAAATTATTAAAATCACCAAAACATATGGTATTATATTGTATTAAAATAATGCGTTATATCGGACTGACGAAATTAAAACACGAATGTTACATACCTCCGTGGTCGAAATGGTAGGACGCCCACACGGAAATTCGGAAGATTCAGATTTGAACTCTGGCTGAGGTGTTATTTCTTCGCAATAAAATAATTTACAGTTTTTTCAGGGAGGGGGGATATTATATATATATGCTTCTTAAGCATTAATATTATTATTCCAGCTTCATAACTGTGTTTCAAGTCCGACGACTATGCGGCGCGCAGTTTGAGTTGGAAATTATAAAAATTTAAAAATTATTATTCGGCACCAAGAACCGCTGACTGACATAGGCCTTCTATTCTCTGTTTTAATTTCGTCAGTCCAATATAACGTATTATTGTTTAGTATACATCGCCTGAAAAAGGACATTCATTTAAATTATCTTAGTTATTGCGAGAAAATATCATAACATGCCTCGGTGATCGAAGTGGTAGGACGTCCGCACGGAATTCGAGAGATCCAGATTCGAACTCTGGTTGAAGTGTTATTTTTTTACAATAAAATAATTTACAGTTTTTTCGGGAATGGGAGATATTATATATACTTCTTAAAGCATTAATATTACTATTCCGGCTTCATGACTGTGTTTCAAGTCCGACAAATATGCAGCGCGCAGTTTGAGTTGGAAATTATAATAAAAAAAATTAAAAATTATTATTCGGCACCAAGAACCACTGTGATTGACATAGGCCTTCTATTCTCGTATAATATATTGTATTGCAATATTTCTAAAGACGGTTATTTCACTATTGTTGCAATCTTGTAATAAAATATTTTTGTAATGTTGCTACATTTTTTCTGTGTTCTACAGGGGGTCATTGTCAAATCGTTATTATAAAAAAATAAAAATTGCATTGACTCATTACTTGTAACACATTACTTCCCACTCCTGTACATGTTACATATTTCAATGTTACATACCGCTAAGAGCTAATACGCAATCAGCAGCACAGGCAATTTTAACTATACGTTGTCCCGCCAGGTCACCCTTGACCAAACTCGGTCGATGTTCATTTTGATAATGCGCAAGACCTGTCTGTCCATCAGCACCCCAGCCAAATGTGTATACCTCACCTACCTCTGTCAAGAGTATGCTGTTATATAATGTTAATGAGAAAATACATGGGAAAAAATACTGTGTAACTACGTCATTAATATTAAATTGATTATTTTACCTATGATCTTGACCAGCTGTCACAGAGACAATTTTATTCCCTTTAATATCAGGTATACAATGCACAGTCATACTTTTTTCGTAATTTTCATTTAATATAATCGGTCTGCCGCATTGACCATACGCATTGTTACCCAATGTGAACAAACCTTCTGTCGTTAATATTAATAAATGTGCTCTTCCAGCAGCCATACCTATAATTTTGGTTGAGGTGTCTTTCAATGGTAAAGTTATCGGTCTTGGAATAAATATCATATTATAAAACTTCTCATCGAGGCTGTGACCTATTGCAGAAAAAATAAATTGTGATTTTTCAATTTTAACAATATCCTTCTACTTACAGAGTGTTACGTTTCAAGACTTTAATCGTAAATCGAATTGATCGTAAGTCGAATAACATTTATATTGCATATAAATAAAAAATTTGTACAAAATAATTGAAAAGTTTCCTATAAAAATCAAACAAATCCACTTTTAAAGAAATCTGTATTGTGATACCAAATCATTCTCTACCATTAGCTTCATTGTATAATTTTATTCCATAAAAAATCAAGTTAAAAATATAAATATAAAATTTTCGTAAAAACCAAACAAATTTATTAACAAGTTCTTTTTCCAATAGATTCTCAAAATATTAATCAAAGCCTAATACTTTGTTACTATAAATTCATATTACACACAAGCTTGATCTCTCTTCCCAGAATTCAAGATTCAATTACGGACAAAAAATTTTTAACTTTGGATTAATATAAATTTTAGATATAAATAAGTAACGAGGAAGAAGAGCTCAGCTGTTAAATTTGTACCAATTCTTGTTTGATATTTCACTGAGGAGGATCCACATCATGGATTGAAACGTCTGGACACTATAACATTGTTACAATTTCGTATGTTTGCCATCGATTTTGTTGTATGGAAAATTCAAATTATATTTGTTATATTACTTATGATGGAAAATCTAATATAGTAACTTTATTGTATTCGCACTAACAACCACATAGGCTCACATTGACAAATTAATTTGAGTTATTTCCAGGGTTGGCAAAAAACTTGTTTTTTTTTCATTTTAAACAAAAAACATTGTTTTTTTTTATTTAAAACAATTTGTTTCTGTTTTATTTGTGTTTTTTAAGTAACCAAAAAAAAATGTTTTAAACAAAAAAAAACATGTTTTAAATAAACAAAATAATTTGGTAAAAGTCAAAAGTATGGTTGCAGGGTTAGAAGTTATATGACCGATAATGCAGCAAACATGCATAAAATGAGAGAACAATTGGCAAAGTGTGAAGAACTTGGTATGCCTGATATTATTACTTATGGATGCTCTGCACATATTTTAAATCTTCTTGCGCACGACATTGAAATTCCAAGAATCAAGGGACACATTAAAAAAATTATAAAATACTTTCGAAACACGCATTTTGCCGCTGCTAAGTATAAACAAGCAGGTGGAAAAGCTTTAATAATGCCACCATTCGATGGAATACTTTCGCCGATTGTCTGGAATCATATGTTAATAATTGGCATATCTTATGTAAAATTTGTACTGACAATCGAAGCAATAAGCTCGGATATTTCATCCAAAGTTAATGATATGGATTTAAAAATTAATGCAACTAATTATTTGGAAAAATTAAAATTAATTTCAGTCGCTTTAGATAAAGTTCAACAAGATTGCTGTATGTACAATTGGTGAGGCCATAGAAATTTGGATCGAAATAATAAATCATTTTAAACAAAACAATTATTTGGAGTCTGATCTTAATTGTGTTCTGCGGCGTTTCAAAATGACAATAACACCTGCACATTATTTAGCAAATTTACTCGATCATCGATTTACAGGACTTCAGTTAAGTCAGGAACAATTAGATGAAGCCATGGAATATGTCAATTCGTATTACCCTGCAGCCATTCCTGACGTTATGTCTTATAGAGCAAAAATTTCTCCGTTCAAAAATTATCTTTTTTCCGAGAAAACCATTAAAAATGTTAAGCCGATAACTTGGTGGCTTGCGTTAAAAAATAGTATTCTTACTGTAACATTTGACTTGATAACACAACTTCATACAGTAATTGCTTCTTCTACTGGCATAGAAAGGCTGTTCTCAGTTTTTGGTTTAGTGCATACAAAATT
>QKQZ01014006.1:0-13562 GCA_003595255.1 Solenopsis fugax
CTGCCACATTGTGACCGCTCCATGTCAACAAACTCCATTTAATAAACGTCACGATTGATACTCTGTCAACGTGAGATTAATGCGGGGTCTACAATGCAGTCGTTAAGATGTTACGACTCTGCGACGGACCAATCAAAGAAGAGAATATATGATTTTTTCTTCTTTGATTAGTCCGTCGCAGAGTCGTAACATCTTAACGACTGCATTGTAGACCCCGCATAAGATTTACTGTTTAATACGTAGCAATGTTCACGTTTTTTTCCACGCGCGTCACGGAATCATGTCCAAACAACACCCTAATTATAATTATTCTTCTTTTCTTTTACTTAACTTCTTGGTTCTAACCTATTAGTATCGACTGTTCAATCAGCTGCGGTCACAATATGGCTGCAGAGCTTAGAAAGGGATCCAATCAGAGAAGTCATCAGATTACCAATCAGAGCTTCGGATGTCAATGTCGCTTCTCTCTTTATGGCTGCGGTTCACTTGATGCTACAAATGCTTCGAAGCATTTGATTAACCAATTGGAACAAAGAATTTTACAAACTAACCAATCAAAGAATGCTTTGAAGCATTTGTAGCGTCAAGTGGACCATAGCCTGTATAGGCCTCTAGTATACATACATCGAAGCTGCGGCCAATCAGACACTACAAAAGCTTCGAAGCAATTGATTAACCAATCAGAATAAAGAATTTTACAAATTAACCAATCAAAAGATGTTTCAGAATAGAGTCTTAAATAATCAGAGAAGCGCAATCTTATCCTTTCCATGACTTCCATGAGCGCTCTTTGGGGTTCGCAGTTGTTTGCTTTTGTAAACAAAGCAGACGGAATTCTAGTTATTACTACCATTGACATACAGAATGGACTGCTGATGACAGTGATAGGGGTAGAAAGACAGGTAGAGAGAGAGGCAGACAATTAGAAGAATAGAGCTCTATATTATAAGAGTAGCGCAATCCTTTGATCTAAGCAATGCCGACTTCTTGTACCTAATAGGTCTCTCATCCAATGAGCGTTCAGTGATTCTGGTTTCCACACTTTTCAATCAACCAGCATTAGATCCATTAGTTCCGATCTACAATAGATGTTGTAAGCCTTAAGCCGTAAGAAATTGACCAACCATAGTCGATTATTCTCTTCATACTCACCTTCGATTGGTCAATTTCTTACGGCTTAAGGCTTACTGCACCTGTTGTAGACCTGGACTTAGGTCCAACATGGCGGTTGATTGCGCTACTCTTATAATATAAAGCTCTATGGAAGAACGTTCCTTCTCTGTCTACTAAGCCTGATTAGTTGCTGAATTGGTGTTGTTGCCCCAGCAATTAATCAGACTTATTGTTAGTAGACAAAGAACTAACGTTCTTCTAATTGTCTGCCTCAGACCGGTATTAGGCCGGTATTACACGTGTCGTACGACAACATTTTTAAGCGTGTTGATTGGCTGCAGGATAGAAAATTACTAGAGACTCGAGAAATTTTCTATTCTGCAGTCAATCAACATGCTTAAAAATTTTGTCGTACGACACGTGTAATAGCACCTTTCACTCTACCTGTCTTTTTACTACCACCACTGTCATCAGCAATCCATTCGTCCATTCTGTATGTCGATGATTACGATGGATGATTGGTTATTTTGCCCGGAGAATCAGCTGTGGGCCACTTCCTTAAGCCCGTATCAGACTAGAGATTGAGATTAAGATTGGATTGGAATTTGATCAATTAAAGCAAATTTAACTAAACTAGAGATTGGTTTTCTTTCTTCGGATTGGTCAAATTCCAATCCAATCTTAATCTCAATCTCTAGTCTGATACGGGCTTTACTTACCTCATAGCAGAGAGAAGGGAAGTGTCCCAAACGGACACAGTGCAATTGGACACATCCACTCACATCGGCCGGTCCCTAGGTATTTCCTGCTGTACCACCAATCAGAAAATTTTATATTAAAGCAGCCAATCAACGATGTGTCCGAATGGGCCTCACCGAGAGAAGACTGAGAGCGGCCATCCCGGCGTTTTATTGTCAATCGACGAAACCGCCCCGTACACTACCGCCAGTACATCCATTTTTGAAATTAATACTACATAGCACATGTGGGTACACTGCAGTGCAATAATTCGAAGATGGGATAGTAGATAGCTGACTTACCGATGCCACATTCTAGCATATTCAGTATATGCCTGAGTATATACTGAACAACTGGAACGCGTACGGGAACTAGAAGGCGATCCGACAAAGAGAGTCCTAAGAGAGATCTTTGTTTCTTTCTAGTACAATATGATCAAAAGTTTTATCGACAGTCAGGGTGATTTTACATGAAGTGCGGAAACGCGGATTACAAAAATAACTAGACTTACTAGATTCCTGCATTTCCGCGCGTTTTGTTGCGTCTGTTTTGGATGCTTTGTATTACATGAAGCATATTTCGAGCGGAAAAGCGGAACGGGGAATTATAAAATATTAATTTTTAACGATGTTAATTGATTTAAATGCTTGTATTCAATAGATAAGCTGAAAAGATAAGTATATTAATAAAAATTATAATGAATTAAGTGAACATTATTTTAAGAAACGAATACAAATGTCTAGTTTTCACAATTCCGTTCCGCTTTTCCGCGCAAATCGTGCTCCATGTAATACAAGGAGGAAAAAATTCGCGGAACAAACACCAAAATCTGTTGTCAATGCGGTTCAGTATTCTGGAATTGATTAAAGAGAAAGTATTTCTACATACTCCGATTATTTTAATATTTTAATAGTGTATAATATGGATCCAAACATCATGTTGATTATTATTATGAAGTATCTCATGCAAGCACGGGATGGACCGATAAGATATAACTAGAGATAACTAAGAAAAAAGTTATTTTAATATTTTATTTGTATCTGCGTTACAAAAAATTGCAAAAAGCCAGAAAGGACAGTAATATATTAGTACTTATTTTTACTGAGAGAAAAAGACTTCTGCAAGGTAATAGCGGCAATTTACTTGTGGAAATGGGATTAACAGATAAAGTGAGTAATTCTTTTTACAAAAATTCACGTACTTAATTTGTGGACAAAATCTAAGATCTTAGGTTAGGTTTTACGCGTTAATTATCTTTATATCGAAAGAAGTGTAGAAATTACAAAGATTTTTCTGTCGAAATAATAGAGTTATTGTGTTTATTGAATTAACAATTATTTTAATTACACGTGCACACGTAACGTAAACTATAGATTTTCAGTACGGGTGAGGCCCAATCGGACACATCGTTGATTGGCTGCTTTAATATAAAATTTTCTGATTGGTGGTACAGCAGGAAATACCTAGGGACCGGCCGATGTGAGTGGTGTGTCCGATTGCATCTGTGTGCATCTAAGACGCTCTCGACGGATTAATGACATGCTCTATTTGGATGATTCCAGCATATAGCGTCATTAATCTGACCTGGGTTGGGTTAAAATCCACTACACTCGAAAACGCTATTACTGTAGGATTGGTTTATAATAATTGAGAATAGCCTTAAAAAATTGGCCAATCATAGTCGATTATTCTTCTATAAATCGACCATGATTGGCCAATTTTTTACTGTTACGGTTATTCTCATATATCTCTATTATAAATTCTAATAGGTTTTGGAACTCAGCTCTGGTGGTAGCGCTGGTGGCAAACTGACGTCATTGTTGAGTTCCGAAATTGAAATCAATAAATGCAATGTGCAATGTTGTGTGTACATCACGGACGGTGAGAAATGGCGATTATGTCAAAACATCGCGCTAGATACCATCGCGCTTGACTCAGAACCGACAGCGCGGGCATTTATTGGACGAGATGGCTCGCAACAGCAAGAAGAAACTCGCTATATTCGTGGGTACATCGAAGTGTCTCGTTTATGTGAGTTGTCTCTGTCCATCAGTAGATATTCCTTTTTCATTCAATTTCTCTTTTACGATTAAAAAAATTGCATAGTCCCGCAGACTTGGAAATTGTCAGTTTATATTCTAAAAACAATTCGTCTAAGTTATTTCACTTTGCTTAATTGCATTTAACTTATTCACTACCCTTTGAATAGACTTAAACAATGGAGCATTCAAGTATAAAAAGTTATCACAGGATTTTCTTACGATATTACATAGTGTCGATTAAATTTTATCGATATATATTTTATAGATTTATTCTTTGTACACACAATTGGGATTATTTATATCTTGTGCATTTTTTCTTTGATCTACTGTAAAGTGTTGTAATTAGTTAGAAATTTATATGTAACAGATCTAGAAAGTATTTATTTTAAAAAATTGTGTTTAAATAAGATTGAACTATGTAAAATTATATATATATATATATAATTTTACATAGTTCAATCTTATTTAAACACAATTTTTTAAAATAAATACTTTCTAGATCTGTTACATATAAGTTCTTTTTTATAGTTGTAAAAATAATAAAAGATAAACCCAGACATATAAATGATCTCATTGTGCGTAAAGGTGCAGAATAACAAGTTTATAATACAATTAAGATTGTTTTATGAATCCTTATTAGAAACACTGTAATTCTGTTTCATTTTCAGGCAGAAGCAAAGTATTGTGCCTCTGATATGCCTGGAGAAATAAAATACTATGAGTATGTTGTCTTTTCCAACTATATTAACTAGTTTTAATTGATTATATTTTATCTGCCAACTACATCTGACATAACTTGTATATTCTCAGCATAAGTTATGGCACTAATTCATTATATGTAATACTTAGATTGGTGGGAATTTAAAAGAATTCAATATTTTTACCATGTTTATGCACACAAATTAAATATATGTATTGAAATTTTAAATATATCTAAATGTTTACATCTTTATTCGAATTTTACTCCTGATCTATAGCCTCTGCTCTAAATCTGTGGAATAAAAATTCAAATAAAGATGCAAACATTTTTTCTGACAACAAGAATGTTTTAAAGTCATTAATATTTACCATTAATTGAAACGAAAAATCCTCTAATATTTGAAATAAAAAAATGTATATTTGAGTAAACATGGTAAAAATATTGAATTCTTTTAGATTCCAACCCAAAGGTATTACATATAATGAATTAATTGATAAAGAACCTTTTTAACAGATATTGATCCATCTAACTTTAAACAAATATGGAAACAGTCAATTTCAATGCTTGACAAAATGGAAGAATGGATAAAAAAAGGATCCTAACTGAAGGATTTTAAGTACTTCGATTATTATTACAAATCAAAATTATAATAATTAGGACTTCATAATTTTGAACTGAATAGGAAATCAATAGTTTTTATGAACAGGCTGAGGACTAGCCATACGTTATTAGCATTCCACTTATTTAACCCTTCGTGGTTCAACTGGGGAGAGAAGATCCAGGCGAATTTTCAGTTTTAAATTAAATTTTTCTCAAGGTCGGACATGTACAAAAAAAGTGAAAAATGTTTTGGGTTAAACAATTGTGAAAATCTTTCTGTTGAAAGAGTGTGCCAGAATTGTTTTAGATTTTTTAAAACAAAAAACTTTTTTAAAAACATTATCTGGCACCAGTAACCTGATTGGATTAGAAAAGAAGATGGGACCACAAAGGATTAAATTTAATATTGTCAATTCCCTAAATTGTTATTGTTAACTAAGCCTCAAAATCTCAATTTATATTTTCTCAAATTATATTTTAATAAACAATTTAAATCTTGATACCTGAACAGAATTAATCTATAAATAAGAAATCTCTAACTATATAAAATAACTAGTTCTTACTGTATCCAATAACTTTTTTTTATGAACTGTATCTATGAATCATTTCGGTTTATTAGCTCAATTTATTGGAGCAATTAAAATTAGGCTTTAGATGTACATCTCTTATTCTTAATCTTTGTTTCAGAAACTTTATTTTCTAAAATATTTATTCCAAGATTAAATAATTATAATGTGTCTATAATTATAATTGCTATACTTTATGCATAGCAATAATTATTAAATTGGATTCTGGATAGGTGTTTTTTCTTAACAAGACAAAATCTGTATTACGAGTTTTTTTGTATTATTGTATTGAATCTATCATATTTCAAAGATATTGTCAGAAAAAGTTATCTGCAATCTAAAAATTTTAAGTTATCTTTAATGTAAAAGTTTATGTTAAGTTAAGGGAAAATTGTTATTTATTCCATTCTATTGAGAAGATTATGATGATTACTATTGCCCAATTTATATTTGTTGTTAACTGTTACTATAAGTATGAAGTTTGATATTTTGTTACATAATGCATGTTACATTGTGCTGGCTTGATCCCAAAGCCACTTCTTTTTTTCTTAAAAAAAAGATCTTTCAGCAATAAAGTATCCTGATGTTTATTGTATCGTTTAAAAATGATACGATAAACGTAAAAAAATTGTTTATTGTATCGTTTATATTCGTGTAAGAAAAATTAACTTGATAATTACAATATTTGCAGATGTTCAAGAACAGAGTATTGTTGTGCTTTTGGTTGTTGCGTGTCGCCCGGATTTCATTTCCATCACTTATGGTACTACTGGTAAGTAGTTTTTAATAATTTTTTCAAGTTTTTTTGATAATTATAAAAATGTTTTATGTTTTATGTAATAATTTTTTTAGGATTCTGGTTATAATCATGTTCTTGGTCTGCTCTGGTGGTGGTTGGTGGTATCGATACTGGTTGCAGGGTAGATACAGAGCGGCAGCTTCGGCTATTCCAACTCGATCTTCCAATAGCAGATCACAAAATTCTCTCCGTAATGCACCTTGTCAAGCGCAACAGGCTCGTATCACATACAATTCAGCAAGAAATACCGTCCTATTGCATCGCATGTGGAAAGGCTCGTATTCTTTTCTAATAGATTTCTCATAAACTTTATAAAAATGTGTAGAGGGAAAAGCACAGTGAAAATTATTTATATAAATAAGTAGAGAAACATTAAAAAATTTATGTATATATATTTTTTAAATAGGTCCTCAGAGAAGTACAGCGGCGCCAGCGTATAACAGTAACGCGACCACATCGACACATTATCAGAATATGAACGTTGTGTTAAACGACACCAATTGTCCTTATTATCAATTATATGGTCCTCCGCCTAGTTATGAAACGGTGATAGCACAAACGCGCGGCAAGCTCTCAAATCCGGCATCGCCGGAGTCCTCAGCCGCGCGGCTGAATCTGCAAACGGCGAATGTGATACCGAATCCGAGTGTACCACAATGTTTTTTCTACAGCTGCAATTCTCCAGCAAGATTGGTGGATGGTAATTCGAGTCAATGTCAAAGTGACAACATAAATGCCCATCAGCTCGACAGTCACGAGAGTGTTCCGTTCGCGCATTTTTCTCAATATTGCACCACAAACAGCGCAGTTGGTCAAAGCATGTGCGTACCTCTGGAGTATCCGGAAGAACCGGTCGCGTCTGGAGGAGGTAATTTCAGTTGCAGTTATCAGAACAGCCCGCATCGGTTGCCGGGATATCCAATGGACAAAACGTCCGACGCGTCGGATGCGGAAAACATGGCACATGGCTACGAGATTCCGAATACAGAGGAACATGCGATGTTCAATATTGACGCTGCGACCAGCAGCTACGGAGAATGTAGTTCTTGGCATGGAAATGATCAGTCTTTATTACGAGTCCACGGTAACATCACTGTGCAGGGTGAAAATCGAGCATCTCAAAAGAGATGCATGACGACTGCAGATACGCATTCTCTCTTGCCTAAGTCGGAGAATGAAAGCGAGAACGGATTGAAGCGTACATTTAACGTGGCTGCTGTGATGCAGGAAAACTTTCCGAGAACGCGCATGAATTTTGGCGGTTCCTTGCGATTACCGCGTAGACACACTGGAGGTGTCATTTGCCAAGGCGACAGCTTCCAACAGGTTCTCCCCGGAGATTCGTCGAATGCTTCCCAACGGAATACTTTTAATTCCGCTCAACCAACAGCTTTCGATGGCGCTAGTTCTCTGGAACGAGATGCGAATTCTTCTCAATCAAATCCATCCAATAATGTGATATTAGAATCCTTTATTTTTGAAAATGTGCAATCGCCTCCGAGTGAAAATGTTGAGGAGGCCCGCGGTCCTCGTACGATGAATCGTGCAAGTGTAAACTTTGATCTTGAAAGTAAACACAAATTAGACAGATCGAAGTCACTAGACTGAATGTAAATCGAAATTCTTATCATTGCGCGTATCACGCGATGTTTATTCTTGTATGTCTGTATTATTCGCGCATAACTTATATAGCAATACAAACCTAGATAGTACAGAGAAAATTAAAAAAAGAGTTAAAAAATAATTCAAGCTTATGTCATCAATTCAGAGTTCATTTTGAGATACAAAAAAAGAATTCTTTTTCTGAAAAGAATTCTTTTTGTATCTGAAAATGAATTCTGAATTAATGACATAAGCCTGAATTCTTTTTGAACTTTGTATGCTATCTGGGAACTTAATTGTTCGTTATCAAGATATATCAGATTAATAACGGAGTTTCCAACCATCGCAATGTTATTTTAATTAACATATGTGTGTATGATACATTTTATCAGTGAATATCTCCTATTTATCAATTCCATAATATTATTTCATGTTTGATTTGATGATTGATTCTCGTGAAAGATGTGTATATGTCATTAATTATTATCTTACACAAACCTAATAGACATTATATTTAAATCGCACTTCCACAATATTTTTTGCAAGTAATACTGCATTCTGAAGCAAAAATATTTTGATTATTTATTGAGATGCTAAATATTCTCTAAGTTATCTCTAAGTGTAATAGGCGATAGTTCCACTTACATACGTTGGCGAAATATCCTTATTTCTGATATCTGTGACACATACTGCCATGGAAAGATATTTCTAAACGTCGCGTATACTATCAGATACTATTTCTTTTATTTCTGCACTACATTTAAAATAATGTAAGATTAAGATCGAAATAGTGAAAATGGTGTTTTAAAAGCGCGGCCCAATTTAAATCCACCTACGCACAAAGAAAGATATCAATCATTACTCTATATAGTAATGGTAAGTAAATCGCACATTATTTTCAATTATCAAGTGGAAAAACATATGTACTTACGAATTACTTATGAAAGCTCATGGAACTGGCTAGGGTTTTCAATAAAATTTATAATAAATAAGATTTATTTTAAATATAAATAAATTTTGACATATTTTTTCTAAACAATAATGTTGATATATTGAACTTGATAATGCCGAAATGATCTCGCTCTTCGTGCGGTGTATTTCCATCAAGCCAGTCTTCTCTATATTTAAGCTTCTATCATATATAAATATATATGCACATTAACATTATCTCTATATTAAAGAATGCGTAAATTACGCGTTGCACACGTACTTGACGTTAAATTACAGCGATCTAAAAAGATTATAGTTTATTACGAAAAAAGATTTTACGATTAAAGCAGCAATACTCTTGTAACACAAAAATGTGGTCGCGCAAAAGAATAACAAAGGAGGTCATTCAGTTAAACATAAGAAAAATACGAACATGAGGGAATATATTGATGAAAATATTTATCATTCAAGTAACTTGATTACAAACTTGATTATATTCGCGTAAAAGTAATACGTTAATTTTTTTCTCGCGTATAATATCACGGATTTAACATTTTTACTTGAAAATCTCTTTGTATCTATATGTAAAAAGAAAGACTGCGTCTTTGTGCTGTGACATGAACAATCTTGATTTACCACAATCTTATCAATGTGGGAACATTAATTACGATCCTCGCAAATCATATCCTTTAGATAAATTGTATAGAAAGAAAGCGACACGATTTACATATGCGCTGTTTTCTTCGCTATTATTTTTATTATGCGTTACACACACATATGCGATGTGTATTGTGTTTTAAGCTCGCGGGATACTACATCGCCAGTCCTTCGATTTAGGTTCTTGAGCGGTCCAAGAAAATGTAATACGTGCCAATAGCGACAAGTCCGTTAGATAAGCAAGTAATTGGATAAGCGAGACACGGTCTCGCAGCCAAGGAGGTCTTACCTTAAAATGCAAAGCAAAATAAAAGAGATATATATGTACACACTTATTTTTTGTAATCGAACTCTAACTAATATATAAATGGGCTGTTTAATGAGAGTCCGTGTGATTATAAATGTAATAAGCTTGTATCATATATATATTGTATATCGTATATATACCTATATATATACCGCCACAAGTCTACAATAATTTCTAGTCAGAAGTCACTATATTTTGTGTGCGTGCGTAGCCTGCGCGTTATATCATATAGCTTTAACAAGCTCTAGTCTTTGAATGATCTCACCGTAATGTGCAATCATGTATCCAAGCGGTATCAATGACACTGTTGTAAGGTACCGTATCTAATGTGAAAGAATGTCTATCCAAAATAAAGACACCAAATATTTCACGTACAACAAAGATGATCTCTGTAGTCCTAGAAGTGAATCCTTTTGAAGCAATGAGAGTACAACGCGAGCACAAATCGTATCTAATTAAAAAATGCTTATAAACTAAGGTATCTCGGAATGATATGGATATCGTTATTTTCAACATCTTTAAAAATCGACTGATTAAAATTCTTTTCAAGTTTACCAGAAATTACACTGAGAGAAAACGAAATAATTTTGGCAAATATAAATTTGAAACTTGGAAATTTAAGTATCTGTCAATAGTTTTACGAAATAATAACCAAGGTAATACTAAAAAATGTAGTAAATGAAATAATTTATGTGCACTATCAATTGATAGTGAAATAACAACTACATTACACAATTATATAGACTTCATACACATAAGATTTATACAACTATTTTTTTAAGTAGCATAATGCCATAATAATCATTTATTACAACACACTTTGGCATCAATAATATATTTTTCATTGAGACTATTTTGCGTAGGTCTATAGGATGGTAAGGTCGATTAAGTATTTATATACGATAAAAATAATTATTAGCAGTGATAGTGTCTAAAGTACTGGGAGTAAGAACGAAGGATCTTGGATTCAAATCTCAATTTTTTCGTCGCCATATTATTTTTCTGTAGTTATTGAACATATGATTCTATTTTCTTAGTATAAACTTATTTATTGTTCTTATTACAACTTTTTAATAAAGTTGTGTGAGGTGTTATTTGTCCTCAAATTTCTAGTTGCTGGCACGACACAATTTGTAACTGCTATATAATTTAAGAATAATACTTTATATAACATTATATAACAAATATTTCGTGATATATCATAATTTGTATATATTGCTTTCTTTTATATAATATAAAAGCTACATTCTTTTAAACATTTTTTACAATAAACAAATTTTTTTATATTTTTTTATATAATATGTGCAAATTATAACAATAAATTTATAAAGCTTATTATGATTCAAATCAAACGATTGATTGAGTAGAGCCAAATTAATATGTTAATTAATATGTTAATTAATTGGCTAATTACAACAAAAAAATTTCACGAAAAAACATCCTAATCTCCTGTTCACTAAAGCCGATAAGAGCAATGTCACTGTGGTCATGAACAGAGACGATTATATTTCAAAGCTCGAAACTATATTGTCAGATTCAAATACATACAATTTATTAGAGTCCTGTAAAAAAATTAACTGCCCAAACCAGAACTTTGCTGTTGAGATGGAAAAAACGGGAATTCATCGACGATCACACGTATAGGAAATTATAATTAATAGTCACTGACAGCACTATCCCGAGGGCTTATGGCTTGCCGAAGATTCATAAACCGAACAACCCCCTCAGAATTATTGTGTCGTTGATTAACAGTTTCTTTGCCCATTAGCCGTTTTTCTACACCAATTCATCAAGGATAACATTCCAATAGCTTTTAGCCACGTAAAAAACGGGTATCACTTGGTCGATAAGCTAAAAGATACAAGTTTAGATTCAGGATACAAATTAATATCCTTGGACATGGTCACGCTATTCACAAATATTCTATTAGAATTAGCTACCAACAATATAGAAAAACGATTAAGCGGCATCGCACTAATCCCAAAAAATGAATTTATGGGGGCCATTGAATTGATTCTAAATTCCATCTTTTTTACTTTCAACAAGAAATTCTACAAGCAAATCTTTGGCACTCCAATGGGCTCTCCGTTGTCTCCGATAGTAGCAGATCTTGTCTTACAGGATTTAGAAATTGCTGCGATGGAAAAAATGTCCTTTCATATACCTTTTTATCTTAGATATGTCGATGACATTTTGTTGGCGGGACCTACAGACGATTTGAATCTCATTAAAGAAACATTCAACTCCTTTCATGACCGACTACAGTTTACATTAGAAATCGAGGACAATATTCGCATCAATTTCTTGGATGTGACTTTAATGGTTGATAACGATGCTATCATCTTCGATCTGTACAAAAAACCGACATGTTCAGGCAGATATCTGAACTTCAATTCTAGCCATCCGCTTTGTCATAAGAGAGGTGTTATTATAAGACTCATTGATAAGATCTTGAGATTATCACAACCGCAATTCCATGAAAAGAATTTCCGCGAAGCAATCAAAGTTTTGTTAAACAACGATTACCCGTTGAATTTTATTTTCTCGACGGTCAACAAAAGAATTAAATACCTCTCTTTTGACACTTTGAGCTCAGACGAATTTAATAACATTAATGTAAGTGGTGACACTGTGACACGACAAAAGGAAAAAAAATTATATTTCACTATCCCTTACATTAAAACAATATCCGAAAGCCTCAATTCGATCACGAAGAATTTAAATTCTCGCTTAGCATATTCAATTCCGAATCCCATGAACAAATACATAACAACGGAAAGGATAGCTTGGAACCTATGTCAAAAAATGATGTAGTGTACAGGATAAATTGCCAAGATTGTGAGGCTACTTACGTGGGCCACACTAAAAGACAATTAAAAATCAGGATCAAAGCACACATCTCGAATATTAACAAAAAATGTGGATCACCATCAGTCATTTCCGAACACAGATTAAATACGAATCACGAATTCGATTGGAAAAAAATCAAAATTTTAGACAATGAGCCTTCATACAAAAAAAGATTAATATCCGAGATGATTCACATAAAAAGGCAAAAACACGTCTCAATAGGTAAAGCGATACGGATCTTTTTCCAGAGGCTTATCTCCCAGTTATTCGCAGTCTATCCCACTTCTAATGCTTTCCCTTCCTCATTTCTTTCTTTACACAACGTTCCTTCCAAATTTCCGTTGTTTTCCAACAGTCGTAACATAGCCGTCATATGGGTCATCACGAACGAGCGTCCGCTCATCAATTCAAACCAAAGACTGTTCTAGATGGCATCCGAGCCGACAGATTAAGGTAGATTTAATTACTGTTTTATTTACTTATTNGATTAAGGTAGATTTAATTACTGTTTTATTTACTTATTATTTATTCGTTGTTTAATTTTTTATTATTTATACATAAATTCTTTCATTTTAATTTCGTTCCTTTCATTTATATATATACACTGAGAGAAGAGAATGGTTGCAATTACCATAATTTAACTATAATTTATAGTGAT
>QKQZ01014010.1:0-10032 GCA_003595255.1 Solenopsis fugax
ATGTTATAATTTCCAACTTTTATGCTCGGTTAAATGACCTTCTTATAGTTAGTATTATTATTGTGATATAGGATTATAATTTCAACATATTCTATGTATTTCAATTTATGAAATACAGATAAATATATAATTGTCATCCTATATTACAATTATATTTTTATTACATATATAAGGTAAAATATATTTTGATGTTTTTATTTTGTATCTCTTTTTATCAATATATTTGCATCTGATGAATGATGTAATAACAGACACATAAACATGTATGTAATATATATTTTAACTATATTACTCTTTTATTGAAGTATAGTACAAATTACATTATGTATAATCTAAATATGTGGGCCATTCCTCGCCGTTTCAAATAGTTTAGAATTAAATGGTTGTTTCACAATTTTTAAAAATGTTGATATTATTATCACTTATTTATCTGTTTTAGAGTTCAAAATCAATTTTAAAAATACCTTATAACCTTACATTTGGCTGTAGCGGCCGTTTTAAGTAAACAGCGATTTTTTTAATTTTCAAGCATTTATGTTATTTGATGTAACTCTTATTCTATTTTTTCCGATTTGAATGAATCAAAAGCCATTTTCTTCAGTTTAAAAAGCTCTTTTTTTGAGGTCATTACAACTTTTTCCATAAAGTTAATAGTTTTTATGTTATTTTGGATAACTTCCAAGGTATTAATTTTATATTTTTCTCATGTTTAAGCCAAGATTTTATCATAAAGGGGAACACCTCAATCAATTTTTTTACGTGAAGTAGGGTAAAAATAAAAGAAAAGAAGATAAGATAAGGAAATAAGATAAGAATAAAATAAAATTTTAATTTGATAATAAGATAAAAATAACAATAAATTTGAGGTGTTTTTCCCCATTTTTTCTACAAGCTTTCAAATAAGAGAAAATTATTTTAAAATATTTTGGTAGCTATAATTAAAATGGGGGATCTAGAAAAAATGTTTTGTTTCAGTAAGACTTTTTATTTTACAAAACATTATATTAAGGATTGGTTGAAATGATCTGCAGAATAACCCAGATAGATAAATGTCAGCATATTGTCTACATATTGACAAAATTTTAAGATTGAAAGTGATTGCATAAATATCTTAAGATGCGTCCTCATATTATAAGATAAATATAATCAACATATAAAAAAGGTTTTCTAATGCTGCAAAAATTATGGCAATATGCTACTTATTTAATTACAATCGGAGTGTGATTAATCCCATATATGTTTGCAACACATGAAAAAGTTTTTTGATGTTGCAAAAATTGCGGCAATATACTGCTTATATAATTAGAAATCTCGTAGAATATGATTAATCCCTTAGTTAAAAAAAAATTTTTTTTTTAGTTTTTTAACAGATCTTGTTATTCTTATAGCTTAATCTGTATTCACTGTTTTGCATACAAAATTCTGTTTTATTAATTACAATTACGCATTATTTTACAATTTTTGAAAACGCATCGTCGGGATTCGAAACTAAGATTTCGGAACAATAACCTAATACGCTAATACTGAGCTAATCATACACTTGTGGTATCGTTAATAAAAAGTTATATTTGAATTAAAGCTGATTTGAACAGGAAGAAACTTGTGTGTTGAGCACCGCGCGAACACTCTCACTAGACCTTTGATTATTTAGCCTTAAATATTTTAAAAATAAACTATATAAACTACATAAATAATTAAAACCTGTTCCTGGCCCATGGCCAGATTAGTAAAGATAGGAAAAAAATAACAATTAGAAATAGTACCGAAGCATGAAAATACATTATTGACATAAAAAGCACGTTGCAAAAATCAAATTTGCAACTAATTGTTATAAACAAATTATTAAAAATTGACTGTAGAGGAAAACTAATTGCGCCAATCGATTCTATGGGAAAAATTACTAAAGAAACGTATATGACGATTTCTTAAATGTTATAGTTATAATTGTTATACACAAATAGTTGCAAAATTGATTTTTGCAATGTGCTTTTTATCTCAATAATGTTTTCTTACGTTCCGATTCTATTTCCAATTATTATTTTTTAGCTACCTTTGCTGGTCTGATCGTGGGCTTTAATGGGTTAAAACGAAAAGTAACTCTTTCTCTGTAAAAAAATAATTTTTTTTAAATTTACGAAATAATTTAGTTAAATTTTGCTTATTTTTGAAAGAAAGAAATTTTTATTCGAACACACTTTTTAAGTATAATTATCTTGGAATAAAAGTAAAATCCAAACTGGGTACGGGCTACGATTGGGCAAACCTAAGTATGACTGTTTTGGGAAAAAAATCTAGATCAAACTGGGCCCTATACGGGTTGCAACCTAAGCAACTTAAGCTATACTATCTTAATTATACTCTAAATAGGCTTGAGTTTGGCAAACCTTTATTTTGGATGCCTCAGTAATGCCCATATGGGGCCAGTATTAAATATGAAATGCTCGGATAAATTTTCACACCGGTAGTCAGAAATATTGCGCAATTAATTCGACATTATTAAAGCAATAAAAAGTGAACATATTTGAGAAATTTGTTCAATAAGTTAAAAGTATATTATTATAATATCTATTTATTACATTGTTTTAACTATAAAATATTTTAATATTTATTTATGTTAAAACAATATAATAAATAAGTAATATTAGAATAATATATAAATTGGTAAGAAGGGGAGGTAGGAAGGAAATCGCATAAGCACAGGTTTATATCATTATTAAAATTATACTGTTTCATTATAAATAATAAAAAGTATACTTATTATTTTCATGAATATCAGCAAAAAAGGAAAGCAAGAAGATAAATACTTTAAAATCACAAGATTTCAAGTTTAAAATAAATATTTAAATGTAGAATAATAAAATAAAATATTGTAAAACAAAATAAAATAAAATAAAATAAAAGTAGTTCAATAAGAATTTCCTTGGCCGCGTTTTATATTGATGAATAAAAGTTGTTAACTCAAGATATTACTTAATTGCTGTTATTCATCTCTCGACAAAAAACATTAAAAAATATTTTGGACCTCATTTATTTTTATTTTATTATCTACATTCATATTTATTTTACAGTCTTGCAATTTATAAATTAAGTGTTTATTTTCTTGCACTACTTGATCCTTTTCCGATCGTCATGGATGTTCAGTGAAAAAAGGCAGATAAAGCAGTGATTCCTTTCCGCGGTAAAAAATTTTTTATATTATAATTATATATAATTATATATTGAATATGTATTAAAATATATATAATTTATATATTTTTTTATATAATTATATATAATTGTATACATATAATTATATTTTAATATATATCAGCATTTTCGATGTATTGGGTTGTCGGAAAAGTCATTTTTGCGCATAGATGGCGCTAGATCATATTTGGAAATACTAGAGTCTGTTCGCATCTGTTATTGCTATGTCATTTTGACAGTTAACAGTTCTAGCTTCATTTCTAAAAAAAATTTGTGCGATTTGGTTTAGTTTTGAAGAGTTTATAACAATGGTTGAAAATGGAAGCAAACTGTGCATTTTCGTATATTACTGTTTTACTTCTGTAAAGGGAAGAACGCGCATCAAGCTTGTGAAAAGTTGCATAAAGTTTACGGTGACAATATAACTATACAAAAGCGATGGTTTAAAAATTAAAAAAAAAAATTTTTTTTTCAAAAATTTTTTTCAAACAATCAATTCGAATGTGTACTGTCGGCAATTGGACAGTTTGAACTAATCCATCATCTAGAAACGTCCAGAACTCGTTAATCGTAAAGGAGTTGTGTTCCATTACGACAACGCGAACCACACACAAGTTTGATCACCCGTCAAAAATTATTGGAGCTTGGATGGAATATGTTGTCACACCCACCATACTCGCTTGACCTTGCGCCGTCAGACTTCCATTTGTTTCGCTCTCTTCAAAACACCTTGCGTGGTATAACGTTCAAATCAGATGAGGATGTAAATCAGCACCTTGTTCAATTTTTCGCCGATAAAAAAAGGTCCTTCTATGAACGAGGAATTATGAAGCTCACTGAAAGATGACAAAAGGCTATCGAACAGAACGGGCAATATATCATTGATTGATCTTTGTTCTTTATGTAAGTAAATGACCTTTGAAAAACATTGAAAAATACGTCATGACTTTTCCGACAACCCAATATAATTATGTATAATTAGATATCAAAAAAATTTTTACCGAGTATTATTATTGGCTTTCTACGTTTAGATCCAACAAATATCTAAAGGCAAGATCTAATTTTATTAAATCGCATTACACCGTCATACTATTTCTCTAAAAGTAATGAGTAGGGCGCGGATGTTCGTGCACGATCACGTGTCGCGCGCGAAGAACCGCTGCGTGCGAGTGAAACGAGTGCGCACTGAGATAGCATTTCTCGAGAAAACCCGACGTCTTTCTGAATTCGATATATCCATCTTGATTAATGCGGCCTACTTTATGTGAAGATAAACATAAACATAAACAAAGCACGAAAAAATGTCTGCACGAACATCCGCGCCCTAGTAATGAGAAACAGTAAAATGATGACATAATGTCAGAATTTTATGTATGTAAGCATATGGTTCAAATATCTAGTTATGATTGAATTGTAATATTCATTTTTCTATTTCAACAAAATGTTGTATATTTTTAAATGATAATACATGCATATTTAAAGCAGCTTAAAAACGCAAATGTCTCATCTATCAAGAGACGCGGTCGCGTATCGCGCCAAGTGAAACGCGTAACGAGAGACCGCGTTTCTTTACACGAGTCAGCAATTTCCGAGCATTCGAGATTATCATATCTCAGTAACGGCTGAACCGATCAAGTTCTGAGTAATCTCAAACGATAGCTGGGATAAAATTATGGTAAATATGCCGAATAGGGGATTCAGCCCCGATGACCTTGACCTTGACATATGTTGTCAAGATCATGGCCCTGAGTAACTTCCAACAAGTTTTAGCCGTCGCTCGCCCTTCGTTAAAAAGTTATAATCATAAAAAGTTTCATAAATAAAACAAAATTTCTATCAATTTTAGTCTCATACACATACTTTATTCAACAATATTATTACTAATCGGATATTTATCTTTCATAATTTGTCCACCCCACCCTCCCTGCCTCGCGTGTGAAACGAGGTCTACAGTTGTACTGTTCCACATGGGTTTGCGACTTTCCACGCGAAGCGAGGTCCACCCCATCCCACCCCCTGCCTCGCGTGCGAAACGAGGTTTGCAGATGTACTGTTCCACCTGGATTTGCGACTTTCCACGCGAAGCGAGGTCCATCCCACCCCCCCTGCCACGCGTGCGAAACGAGGTCTGCAGATATACTGTTTCACCTGGGTTTACGAACAGTACATCTGTAGACCTCGTTTCGCACGCGAGACAGGAGGTAGGGTCGGGTGGAACTCGCTTCGCGTGGAAAGTCACAAACCCATGTGAAACAGTACTAACAACTTGTAAGATGGGCGTCGTTCCATGTGAAAAGTCGAAAATCCATTATAATTTTCACAAACTTTTTATGATTATAACTTTTCAACGAAGGGCGAGCGACGGCTAAAACTTTTGGAGGTTTCTCAGGGCCTTGACAACATATGTCAAGATCAAGGTCATCGGGGCTAGGTTCTCTATTCGGCATATTTACCAAAATTATTATTATTTAATTATTATCATTTTTCCTTTTCGTGACCTACAAGCAGAGATATCGCGGTGCAAAGTCGAAATTTCGGATTTTTCATGTAAGAAATGTCATCACTTTCAGGAATTTTTTCCTTTCACATTTTCGACGCAAGAGGCGTTCGCTTACATACGTATAGCTGTCAGATGGTGTTGACAGCTGTCAGATGATGTTGATGAAATGAAGTGTGTAGCGAGCATTCGTCTCGCTGCATCTTCAGGAAAAAAAGAAATTTCCCTTATTTTCAAATCATTTATTGTAAATATGGTAATTCTTCTATAGATACATGTATAATAAATATAAGAACAAAATTGTAGGCTTTAATTTTGGGTGGTCGTTTATAAAAAAAAAAAAATAAATCTTTGGACTTGTTTGGCTTGCTTTCGCGGGAATTTTATATTTAGATACTACTTATTCTATAATATTTTATATTTAATCTTTTTTATATCATTAACAATGATAATGGTAAAAAAGAAAATATTAAATTTAAAATATTAAGTAATAATTATTTCATTTTGTATTAATCTATCAAATGCTACAATCGAAGATCATGTAAATTATATAATAACATGGAAAGAGCTTATACAAATAACAGTTGGGAAAGATGAATCGACAATTATTTCTGGAGAGAGAATTATGAAGACAATATAGTATATTAATCACAGAGAATATCTAGTACAAAATGTCCAATAAATTTTCATGACGCAACAAACTTTTTCTTAGGAGAAAATAATATTGCATTGATTGAAAACTTTATGAAATTAGGATTATATTGTATTGTTTTATCTCTTCCACAATTGTGTCTCTAGAAGTAATTGTCAACTTTTTTGAAAAAAAGTACTTTATGAAACTGGATTACATTGTCTTATCTCTTCTACATTTGTCTCTCCAGAAATAATTGTCGATTCATCTTTCTAAACTATACTTTAAGCTCTTTCCATGTAATATTATTTACTTTGTAAAATTTAAGTATCAACTTTTAATCGTTTTAACTTTAAAAAATTTACATTGCTATAATTTTTCATTGAAAAATCGGTAAAAAAGGCACCAAGTGTGTGTGTATCCCTCAAATCTTTATTTTTTTCTACAAAACCTAAGTGGTACTGTCTTTGTATCTTCATTAAAAAATTTTCCTATTCTAATCCATGTGGTCCTCTCTTTAATTTCTATACAAAACCTAAGTGGTACTATCTCTTTATAATTATAATATTTACTTAAAGATAAATATCGTAAATTTAATCCAACTTAAATGTATTTTTCCAAAAAAAAAAAAATGTATAAAACGTTTAAATTGCGCCAATTATAAAGAGAATTTATTGCTCTTTGAAATAACTGCTGTATTACTTTTAACAAATAAAATGCAAGTGATAGTGTCTTTATTTTTTAAATAAAACCCAAGTGGTGGTATCGTTAATTTCTTTTTAAATAAAATTCAAGGGGTACTATTTGTGTATTTCCATTGAAAAATCTTTCTGTTCTAACCCAAGTAGATGTATTTAATTTAAAAAAGTTTCAATGGAATATATAACATTTATTCTCAAAGAATTAAAGAGGAAACAAAAATGAGAAAATTTTATTGAAATAAAAAAAATTTTAAACTACAAAAACATGGCACTGCTAGATGTCTAAATATAATCTAAATATAATGTTTCATTATTGTTTTGACCGTGATACTGATAAGAAGTACTGTTACAACGCTTAAATTCGAGAGATCTGAAATTATTGTTTTAATGTTAATTTAACTACGTCACTGACGACGTTTTTAATCCTGTATTTATTTATTAATTAATCTTGCGTGCTTTTTGTGAAGCTTCTCTTCGCTTTAGATGAATTTCAAGATATTTTTACATAATTCGTCTTTTATTGTTGAAAGTATTCCGTACATACTGTGACATATCGTCAAATAAATTTGACTGATTTTAGCGATAAAAAAAGTCACTATTATTTTATTATTACTATTATTATTATAAAACTCTTATTTCAACATTCATTGTACTGTACTGATTTGTCTTCAATACTCTTTCGCGTAGTCAACGTCGTATGAGACGAATCCGTTTTATTGTAAAAAATCAAGCGCACGGGTGCGTTGTAGCAACGTTTTTCATTATTTTTGAAAAATGGGAATGTCGGAACATAACTTTATCATACATCGTTGAATTCGTAATAAAACAAGCTTTATTTTTCTTGTAAAAAGAAGTAAAATTTTTTTAAAAAAAGGTCAGTGGTGGGGAAAAGTATAAAAAAATTGTTTTTAATTTTTTCTTTATTACCGTTATAAAGTACTCTTCAAGCCATTAAACTTTCAATGAGAACATTTTTCTCTATCTCCTATAGTTTCGACGATATACTCTTCGAAAGAAAAAAACCGATTTTCTTCAAAGGGGTGAGTCAACCCCTAAAAGTGAGATTGGACACGTATAAAAAAATACGTGTCCCTTATTTTGATCTGTACTACAACATATTAAAGGCTCGTCAAAATCGAAGGCGGACACTTCCATAGTGCACGGACGGATGTGCGTACCATGCGTTATGGAGTGGTGTTTAATTATTTTTGGAAAATGGAAATGTCGCAACATAACTTTATCATATACCATTGAATTCGTAATAAAATAAACTTTATTTTGCTTATAAAAAGAAATAAAAATTTTAAAAAAATATGTAAATGGTGGGGAAAAGTATAAAAAAAAAATTGTTAAACTTTTTTTATCACTGTTATAAAGTACTCTTCAAGCCATTTAACTTTCAATTAGAACATTTTTCTCTATCTCTTACAGTTTCGACGATATACGCTTCGAAAGAAAAAAAAATCCGATTTTCTTCAAATGGGTGTTTCATCCCCTAAAATTGAAAACGGACACGTATAAAAAAATACGTGTCCCTTATTTTTATCTGTACAACAACATATTAAAGGCTCGTCAAAATCGGAGGGAGACACCTTGGATCATTTCCTTGTGAGCTAAATTAGGGAGATTGTCTTTTTGTGTCCTAATGATTGCCCCCAATTTATTAAGACTGAAATAAGAAATTTTAGTATCGAGATCCTTTATGATATTTTTAAATCTATTCGAAATTGAATGGATATATGGAATAGTGAATTTTTTATTTTTCGTACTTTCGTTCATTCTTTCATTGTTAGAAATCCTTTTATCTCGTTTCTTAAATAAATAATCAAGTCTAGAATTCATGGTGTTAAAAATAAATTCAATAGGGTAATCGTTGTCCAGAAGAACTTCAATAATCATTCATAGATTTTCCCGTTGGAATATGGGATGTGACAATAAAATTAGCATGTCTATAATTGTACTTCTTTTTTGTGAGAGAGGGTGTTGTGACAAAAAAAATGAAGTATCTCCCCGAGAATGTGGGCTTATGGTACCAGTTGAACTCCAAACTCATATGTCTTTTTATCAAAGTCATATCGAGGAAATTCAATGTGTCACCTCCCATTTCTAATGTAAACTGTAGCCTTGAATGGAAAGCGTTAAAATTTTGTAAGACCAAATCCTCTGAGTGACGCGATATGGTCATAGCTACATCGTCAATATATCTTACGTAAAAAGAAGGTACAAAATCCACATTCTCTAGAGCCCACTCTTCTAAGTCCCGCATGACTAAATCCGCAATTATCGACGAGAGGGGGGAGCCCATGGGTATCCCAAAATTTTGTTTATAAATAATATTATTAGAAAAGTATGTCGAGTTTAAAACCATTTTTAACGCCTCTATAAGTTCATCCTTAGGTATGCTGCAATTTATTCGCTAATTCTTTGATTCGTTTGATTGTTTAGAGAGGTCTTATATTGCAGGTTTTGCGCCAGATTTTCTAAACACATACCTTTTTACATTTGCAAAGAATTAATTGAATCATGTAAAATATTTGTAAAAGATAACCCGAACATTATCTTCACACGCGCTGATAAAGGTAACATTAAGGTAGCCTTGACTGGAGTGTTATTTTTTTACAATAAGTTATTTACTGTTTTTTTTAAAAAGCTTGTAACATCGTTAAATTTAATGGTCAAATTAAAAATGTATTCAAAATAATAAATAAGACCCGTGAAAAGTTAAATAAAAACACAGGAACAAAGGAAATATAGTGAGTACGAGTCAGGCGCGGTTAACGGTGGGAAAAGTAGTAATATTTCACCCTAATTTATTAAAAAATCTTAATATGGTACGCAAATTTTGACAAAGGTATCATGTTCAGCGTTTCAAAATCTTATGCATTCAAAATCTTATGCTGGGATATCATGGCATTTCGGGGAGAAAAAAAGTAGAAGAAATTTGTCAATACTGGCTGTTCGCGAATGTGATAATCTCAATGTAAATCTATTCCGGTTATTATTATACGTTCAAATCG
>QKQZ01014020.1:0-21014 GCA_003595255.1 Solenopsis fugax
TTTACACGAAACTTATCTTATCTTTATCTAGATAAATTTTAAGTTATCTAAGCGCAACACTGCATAAGGAATTGGGACTGTATAAGCCTAAAACTTATGATTCTGCCAAGTCACAAAGGAACTTAGAAGTTGTATTAGGTCTGTGTGGCTCTTATTAAAGAGCTTGGATTAAACATAAAGAAAGGCTTGGATAAGAAAAACTTAGCGGGAAGATCAAGAGGAACCCTTTAGATTTAGATGACGTCTAGGGATTCATGTAGTCCTACTCATTTCTATTACTATTACTACTGTTATTACGTTTATTCAGCAATATTTTTTAACACTAGAACTGCTGATGGTATCCGACTAAAACTGCCGAAAATATCAATTTGGTAATTTTCTTTTTTTATTTTCAGTTGGTAAATACTCATTTTGATATTATCTGTATAGTTAGAATTATTTGTATTATATTTACATATTTTATATATATTATTTACTGTATAATAAAAAGAAAAATTTTTAAAATTGAAATGAATAGCGGAGGAAAAAAGTACCATCGTATCGATGATTTTTAGTGTTAAAGCATTAGAATTTTCGAAACACGAGAATTGTGTTTTAACTCAGTGAAAAATGGTACGTCAAATCGATTTAACGTCGATTTCGTTATTATTTCTCACTGGGAAGTCGCGATACATTATTTATTAATATGGGCCACAGTATGATGGTCACAGCATGGAGATATAAGATAGTAATGACCTTCATCGTGTGTGTGTGAAGTAAGCTTGACATATGAAACGCACAAGCTTTGGTGTATATTTTACTTGAGACGTAAGCTATGTTAGTGTAGGTCTATAACCTTGCTTTAAGAAAGCCGTACAGCCGTAAGAAATTAAATAATCACAGTTGAATGTGAGAAGAAAAATCGATTATGGTTGGTCAAATTCTTACGGCCTTACGGTTTACGGCCTCTTAAAGTAAGACTGTAGATCGACACTTATATAATATATCGTTATAAGTTTATTCATCTTACGTATTGCATTTGAAGCTGTTTTCGGTGCATTGACATGCTTCTGGTGATTCGTCTGTTTTATCAAAACAGTGTCGCACCCCATCGCATAATCTTTCTGGCGCAGTCAATTTTAAATATTCCGCGCAGCTACATATAACAGGTTCATCAGTTCCATCCGAGCAATCCACTTTGCCATCACAAAAATCGCTCTTCAAGACACACTCGCTGTTCTCGCATTGTAACTCCGACTTTGCGCATTCTAAACAAAAAATGCAATTAACCCTGAAATACTACATTACTATATTACTATGGTATAGATAAATTTTTATTCAAATGCGATGAATTCGAGTTTATTACTGATTTCATTATTAAAATTTATAGCTTAAAACAATTTAAAAAGATTTTTTTACATTAAAATAGTGTCAGTTATTCTAATACTTTGCATCGTATATGATAGAAAAAAATGTTTAAAATAATTCTTAAAACTATAAAAAATTATTAATTATACGGATAGAAGTTTAATAATATTAAGCTTATAACATTTACAGCCATTGACAAAATTATTAGGCACCCTATTTATTTAACAAGCTTTTTACAAATTTTGCAAAGCTCCACGGCGTGAAATAAAAATTGCACGCAAATGCGGTTTACAGCATTCGAAAGCGTGAATCTTTACCTTTAATTTGCGTGGAGCGTTGCAAAGTTTATAAAAAATTTAGAGATTTGACGCATTCCCATTTGTGAATCCGCGTAACTTCAAAAATAATCTGTAAATCGTTTAATGAATTATCAATCTCGTAAGTAGAGATTTCAAGTTTTAAAATGCTTTCTTCAACATTTTTTTACGATTATTTTTAACAAAGTACACTCTCTTGAATTTCGCCTATTTTGGGGAGTAAGAATAGGTGATCCTTTAATTTTGCTGTCGAGTGTAGCAGGTGATATGTCTCCCATTCTTCGAAAATCACCTTCTTGAGCTCAATAATTGAATTGCACTTGAGCGTGAACATGTTTCTTCAAATGACAAAAAAAGGAAAAAAAAACGATACTAAACAATTTTGTAAATATTGTCATTTCTCTAAGAAACTTACATGCCTTAGTCGCTCGACCTTTTCACAAGGTCAGTAGCATGAAAACAACACACAAATAGAGAATTCAGTTGTAAGAAATTTAGAAAAAAGAAGGGTGCCTAATAATTTTGTCAATGGCTGTATAATGAAGAATTAATATAAAATTAATTAAAGCTTAATAAATCTGACAATTAATCCTATTACGTTTTAAATTAATTCATACTGTACGTTAGTCGAATATAAATTAGGATTTTAAATTAATCCTATAAATTATGCAATAAAATTGCTTACTGTGATTGGTCCTGTTTCTTCTTCCATTTTGTTGCATTTGTAGGCACATTTCACTAATCTCATCTGCACCGTCTCGGCAATCTGTCACACCGTCGCATACTTGATTCCAAGGGATACATTGTCCAATTTTACACCGAATGCCATCGCATGTGGCCTCAGACGTAGGTTGCGGTGCTTTTTCTGCATCACCGATAGAAAAATTAAAAAGTCCTAGATTATCTCGTTGCTTCACGTAAAAATACAACAATCGAAATAAAGTTCATCGAACGATTAAAAATTAATAACGTAAATATATCTTCGCATCAGTGCGTCAGCTTACCCAAAGCTTGCGTGAGATAGGCGTGGATGTAATCAAAGCTCGTTAAGTTCCGCATGTTTCGGAAGCTGCATGGGCCATCCTTCTCATGAAATATGGCCGCGGGATACCATCCTTCCTCACTGCGACAAAACACCGATCCGCTCCAATCCAATGAAGAAGTTTCATTAGCCTAAATGCAAACAAAAGATAAAGTCAAAATCCAATGTGAGATGTATATTACGAGTAGGTAAGGGGATGTGTATACCTAAATAAAGCCTAACTTTACGAATTTTTTGTGAAAAAAATAAAAAGAGATAGAGATCGTATTTATTCTATTGCAAACATCACTACTTTTTTCTATTTGACATAAATTTTATTTAAAAAGTTTATAAAGTGACATTGTGATATTTAAATCATATTTTCGAAACCAGCTGATTACTATGTCTTGAAGACAAATCAATCGCGATCAATTCATAACATTACATATTTTTTCTAAAAACTGCTTACATAGGATGTTTAATGTAGAATTTTTTATGATTCTTAATTTTTTCACAGTCACAAAAAGCGAATAAAATTTATAGTGAAAAATTACTATGTTGGCTTTGACCAATTACCATTTCGTTCAAAAGCAATATTACAGAAAAGGTTATGTCAAGTACTAGATTTATATATTTTCAACTTTATAAAGCTTGTGATGTTTTGTTTTTTTATATTTTTATGAGAGTAACAGTGGCCACTATAAATGCTATCTTTAAAAACATGATTTAAAGAAATTTATATTATCTTTTAATAAAATTTAAATGTCAAATAGAAAAAAAATATGATCTTTACAATGGAGAAACACAACTTTTCTATCTTTTTGCGCTTTACCATAAAAATTTCATAAACTTATGTCACATTTTGATCCATCTGGATGCATGTCTTCTTAATATAATAGATGAAATCAATCGTAATTATTATATTGTATTATTATAACTTTATTAGAATGCTAACAGTTATATATTTATTTATACGAGAGTATTTTAGTTTGAAAACGGCACTCCAAACGTAAGATTTCAGCAATAGTGCTGTTTATAAACATAGACTTCTTAATACATAAAAATACAAGAAGGAGAACACTATAATTAGACAGTAAAAATTTGGCATTAAAAATGTATAATAAAAGATTGATGTATGTACATGTACAATATAAGATTGCGTAAATATGAAGAAAGAACCGACATAAGAAGTAAAAATTACGCATGTAGAATGTATGAACATAATGTATGTGAATATATATTGAAACGGCTCAATTAATAAGTGAAAAAATTTACATTCACATTTAAAATTGTATAACGATGTAAAGAAATCAGCTTCTCTGAAAATATAAATTGATGTACAGGAACATACGTCGCTACGTAGACGATTGAAATATTTGATCACAACGTAAGAAAAAGCAGTCTGAAAGAGGGATGCCAACAACGCATAGCGGTCCGCCCAAATTTTTCAATTAAAAAATAAAATTTGAAGAAATACTCAAAATAAAGCTTTTGATACACTGATTCCAAATATATAGATGTCAAAGTGAACTCAGATCAGGATCCAGAGATTTTACCAAAATGATAAAGAATAATAACTGACTTTAGCATTATTTAGCCGATTTTAATCCCCAAAAGGACACTGTACGCTTTCTGCAAGTTTATCTCGCTTCTGATAACTAATATAAATTTAGGTTCATGTCAAAAAGAAGAATTTCAATATTGAAAAATCGGTTCGGTTCAGCTGTTGTTCTTTAGTATCATTTTGGTCCAAAATCTTTGGATCCTGACCTGAGTGATCCACTTCGACACCTACATGTTTGAAATCAGTGTGCCAAGAGCTTTATTTTGAGTATTTTTTCAAATTTTATTTTTTAATAGAAAAATTTTAGCGAAACTTGGTGTCTCTCTTTGACTGTACGATGACGAAGATAAGATAAGGACGAATTGAAAACGAATAATAGGTGAGGAAGTGGAATAAAGTTCATGGTTGTAATAAAGACAGTCACACACGGAAAGAACGGTTTTGCTAGTGTCTAAAAATTTAGCTGGATATAAATCTGAAAATAATTTTTGTTAGGCCATTAAAATAATTGTGTGCGAAGGTAGACTGAAATATTTGAATGCAAGACGCTATAGACTGATTAGACAACACAAATGAAAAATGAATTGCTGTTGAATGTTCGATTATTATGAAGCTACTCACCGAGCACTTGCTCTCTGAAGTTTCGACGAAACAGCGATAACAATTGTCGCAATTTTGGAGGATCGGTTGGAGAAAGATCGATTGCGTCACGTGTTCATTGTTTGTACCAACTGCCACGCATACATCTTCTATTGCTGGTGGATATATTCTATGATAATTCGTCAAGATTAACCATGTAAAAAGAAGATAACATGTATCTGTGATAATGGACAAATAATTACGGTACATACTTTTTCTCTAAGAACAGCGGTTGTATATAACGGGTAAGGTTCACTGCAGTTTTCAAGTGAAGCAACGAAATGTCCGTTCTTTTTACCTCTCTGATCTCGTCAACAACCGATATCTGTTGATAAGGTCCGTCTACATAGAGAAAGGAACGACTTTGGCCGAGGAGAGCCGTTGTATAATTCACTGGTAATCTGCAATTTTTATTTTTCTTTACGCATTTCTTTACAACTATTTGAAAAATCGGTTATTTGAAAAAGAACATAAGTCAAAAGATCTCACTTTTGGAAAATTGAAAGAACTGTCCAGTACTAAAATAATTAAAAATGTGTATAAATCCTTATTATCTCTACATTGAATGAAAGGAATATATCACTTTAGAACTTATTTAAAGAGAAAATTAATTTTGAAAATTTTGACTTATGTTGTTCCTGAATGAAACGAGCAATTTACATATAAAACGAGATCTTTAATTAGAAAATTCTGTAAATGTAATGACAAATTTTTCTAAAAATGTGATGAAATAACATATTATATCCTAAGAAAAATATTTGACTTTATTGTTGAAAAATACACAACTCACAGAATTAAGCAAACACAGGTAACATATGCTAAAATGATTCATTGAGCATATTTTTACAGAATATAATGTGAGGAAAACATAGTCATTGATTTATGATGTTTCTCATGTAAATAACAGTTTTTTAGAATCAGGTATTTAAGAAAATGCTTAATTAATGTAGTTATTGAAAGAAATTGTCTCCCTTGATTCTGAATCCTCTATATTTCAATTTCGAAGAAACAAAAATTGACTTATATTGTTTTTCAAACGATCGCTTCATTTGTAGAGAGAATCTAGCTAAGAACCATTGTGAGGGCAAACAACATTGGTCCTTTAATTCTTTAATTTTACACAACTTTTTACACAAAATTCTTTAATTTTACATAAATTTTACACTACTCGATAGATGCATCAGATAGGCACTTATGAGACCAAGAAGAATCTTGGTGAAAATAAAATTCGCTCACCTGATAGCTTTCGTGCAACTCGAACTGGACAAAAGCCAGTTCGATTCCAGGAGTAAAGCTGAGCAGTGGTAACGGCCATCAACGAAGATGGCCGCCAGCCACGGCCACAGGTAGGTATGGTTTCTGGTTTTCGGATCGACGACCAGATGCGACTCGGCGCTGCTGCTCAAAACCGGTCTACAACGAAATTGTAGTGCCGTACACGTCTCGCCTCTCGCACTCGCCGCAATGTGCTCCGATGAAGGTTCGTAATCCTTCGCGTTATCCCATCTCCGCGAGATTCTCGTTTCCAGCGCTGTTTTATTCACAACGATCTTATCCAACGATTGTATACTCCTGCAGCACAATTAACACGCATGCAAACACAATTAATATTTTTTGTTAAATTAATGATAATAAAACAATATATTAAAACGTAATAACAAGAGAAATATACAGTATGAGTATGTACATACAATATAAGATTGCGTAAATATTCTATATATACCAAATATATAGAATAAAATAGAGAACTAGAAGATGCACACCAAAAATGATTAATAGCATAATTCTGCTTTAAAGCCTAAACTTATAATATAAAAGAGATAAAATAATAGCATATAATACATATATGTAGAGAAAGGAGATGGTGGAATATCATTTTTTTTTAAATAATTCAGTAAATATTAACGTGGCACAATTCTTATCAGCACTAGTTTGCTAGCCATTGAGTTCTATCAATCATGCTGTAGGTCGAAGTTTATCGGGTAGTACATACGAAATTTACAATTTATTGAAGAGAAAAAAAATGGATGTATGTATTTGTCAGACAGGGTATAGAGATGTAAACAAGCTTTTAGTTTTCAAAAACATATAGTGGGACAATCATATATAGCGAGACAATTTTCTGCTAAATAAATATAATGTTTTGAGATAGTACAAAATATTTTAGGAATATTTAGTGTTAGAACACACACAGAATACATAAAAATAAAAATTTTTATTTTTTACGCAAGTTTTTTTTCCTTGAAAAATCTAAATGGAGGAAAATCGATTAAAAATTTTGATTTGATTTTGATGTGAATTTTAATACCGTTACTCATAAAACAGTGTATCGTCCACTCGATTAATAATATAGATTCCACGTGGATGATCTATGTGACACGAACATCGATTCCACGTATTCTCAATTAGAAATATATAATAGGAATTAACGAGTAAGAGGTAAGAAAAGTTTAGTAGTTAACAACAAAATACTGCCAATGGCAATAATTAATTTACGTATTTGGAAAATTGTACACACAATTTTAATGTTAAAAATTGTACACACAATCGGGGTTGTTAATACCTAACTATGTTAAGTTAATTACATTCTAGTTTTCTATAGTGCACGTAACATATCTAAATGAAAATCAAAACGTTGCTAATTTTAAATGGCTAGGCATTAATGATTCTGTGTGTACGTGAAGAAACATTCGATTTTTATTGAATCGGTAAATATTTAAAAATCAAACATACGTGAATCCGAGATATTTGCACAAGTTTCCTCCAATTATCGACGTTACAGTGCTATTCTCTAATATGTCTGACGTAGCACATTGCACATGCCACGTTCCATTGTAGTATCTACTGAACAAACCTTCCGTGTTCAAAATCGGTCGATTATTGCTGTCCATATTTATGTATTCTCCATTAGTTAATGCAACTAAAAAAAAAGAATATAGCATTTAATATTATTTACCCTTACGGAAAAAACTACAAGAATACGAAAAAATTACTGGAATACTATTAAAGAACGGCAGTTTTTCTATAATATACCAGCTATTTTTTCGCATTTTTTTAGTTTTTTTTCCGTAAGGGTAATATTAAAAGTACTAACATCTTTTATTCATTGAATGAATCAAGTGAATTAATTATCATGACAATAAAAAGAATCGATGAGAAATTAAATAGGATCACCGCATCAATGAACAAAACTTAAAAATAACTTAATTAATATAATTATTTTTTAAAATAAAAAGTAATCAAATCTGTATGAAAATTAGATATAAAATATATCAATTAATTTGCAATTCATTATTTTGAAGTCTTATTACTTCAATATTTTTCTTAGCCCTTAAACACGTAAGTGGGTTAGAGAGACCTCATATAAAGTTTCGAACTCTTACTGTATAAAGACGGAAGAAAATAGAAGATTCGGACTAGATGGTAAGAAAAGTTTGAAATCTCCTTTTTCGATTGATGTGGTTGATCAACTTTATTGGTCAACTAGAATTCGAACGGCACCACGGCAGCAAAGTTTTGTTGGGGTCTGTAGGACTAACATTATGTGTAAGCGAAACTTTTTTTGTATTTTATATAAAAAAGCTGGACAAAATACGTTCGAACAGGTCAGTTCGCGGATATTACTCGCATATACTCTATCTAAAGTTAGAATACTATAAAATGCTATAAAAAAGAGAGCTTTTTCGAAATATATCATAAAACACATCAATTTTCAATTTTAGACACAAGTTAATAAAATACCTCATATTCGCTTTGTTACATAAGTACATTTTTTAATAGAAATGACAATGACATAATTTTTTTTGAAAGTATGAATGTTTAGCTTTAAAACGCCATATTGTAAAGTCCTCAAAAGTTTTTTGTTGCAAAGATATGATTAAAAAAAAAAGTATAATAGATTTTTAGATACCCAAAAATACTTCATATTCTCCTTGTTACATAATTATATTTTTTAAAAGGAATGACAATGCCAAATTTTTTTTTGAAAGTATGACTCTTTAGCTTTAAAACGCCGTATTTGAAAGTCCTTAAAAGTTTTTTGTTGCGAAGATATGATTTTTTGAAGGAAAAGTGGATTTTTGACCAATTTCTCATTTTTGTTTAATGGTTTTTTCCTTTATAACTTCACAATAAATTATTTTTTGGCAATGCCGATTGTGCAGTCACATTTCTGAGATTCTGAACTTTCATTTAAAAAAAAATTGTTGAAAAATATTGATTGTAACTAAAGTTATAGCTTCTCAAAGATGAAAAAGTCTCCCAGACCCGTAAATGTGTTTCCGTATTTTATAGGATCGGTGTGTTAAGGGTTAAACAGTCATTTACTAGTTATTGTTCAACGATTGATATAGTAATCCTATTTCATCAGAAAAAGAGAAATAATTGATAAAATGTCAGAAAATTTTAGGATCTTATTTTTTGTCACAAGAAGAAATAGGACATTAATCTAAAATAAAAAACGGTCAATTATGACCTCTCAGTACTTGTAGTGTTAACATTTTTTAAGGCAAATATCACCAAGAACTGTACACTTACGACAGTCGAACTCGTCTTCCCCTAGAGGGCAATTGAAATTTCCGTCACATTTTTTCGTCAGCGGGATACAATCTCTGCTGCTCCTGTTGCACTGAAATTCGTTGTCTTTGCAACTACCTGAAACGGTCATTTTGTTAAACAAGCGAAATCAACAGTGAAATTACGTACGATCGAATACCGCAATCTTTCTCGTCCGTCTCATCATCGCAATCCAGCTGTCCGTCGCAAATTGTCGTGGGTTGGAAATTCAACAGATAATCTTTACAGGTACAATCTTTTTCATCAGTGCCGTCCTCGCAATCCAGGTGTTTGTCGCATCTTTTGTTGATCGTTATGGTTTGAATCAGGCTATGAATGAAACAAACATTGATTTGAAAGTCTTAAATTTATATTATTAAGGTTGCGTTTACTTTGACTCACGTACAACGCTTGTAAGCATCATTTAATCTTGTTAAATATTTGATAAACAAGAAAGATGAAATGTTTAAAGCACTGTAAGTGCCAAAACAAATGCAGCCTAAATAAGGTATCTTGACTGAATAAGGTAATTTATTTTAAAATTCTATTTGATAAAATTTTAAAAATTCTATATAATGCCGATAAGACAATTATTGAATTAATGAGATATTGAATTAATATGTTTGGTTCAACAAATTTTGAAGAATAAAGACTTTCTGGTTAGCTCTACAAAATCTCAGTTCGCGGCATCGCCATTAGATAGACACAGCGGTGTTATATTTCTCGCAAGAAGAAAATCATACACAATATAATAAAAAGTACATCATTATTCATTAGAAAATTTTTCACATTATTATAAAATAATTTCTTTTGTGAGTCTCTAAAATTGGGTTTAAAACCAAATGATATATCTCACCATACAACACAGAACATTCTAACAATGTTGCGGCAACCCTTATAAAAATATATCATTATTTCTAGCTCGCGAGAAAGGTTAGTTTAAATAGTGTAAACGTGCGTTTGGTTTAGTAAGTGTGACCCCTTTTTTAAGTCGCAAACAGGAACTTTTCCGGAAAAATGAATGGTTAAAGCGAGTTGCATACGAATATATTTAAATATACATATATTTATGAATGAAAATTGTTGCTCACATATTGCTGCCAGGTTGCTATAAACATTGTTTGCAACAATTGTTCCACGATTGCTCTACAATAAAACTCAGCATATTGATACTGAATAGACAAAAACATTTTTGTCGTATTAAATTAAAGGCAACGTAATAGCAATCGACGAGCAACTTAATCTCTGCTATTATTTAGTTTAGATTGAGTTTTCATGTTTGGCTATCTGTGAATCTACTGTGTATAAATTTGAGATGTAAAAACATATGTTCAACTACGATTACAAAATTCTTGCTTAGCACTCATAAGCACTCACAATGACATTTTGAAACCGCACGATTTATTAAAAATGATAATTGTTATTACATAATAGAAGGACAAATGGCATTAAGAAAAAATCTCATTAGAAACTTTCGATATAAATTTCTCGCGAACTTACTTATTCATGAATTAGTGGAAAGTAAGTACTAAAATATATTTAAAATAAGGCGAAAACCGCGGATATCCTGCTTGATCCTTCTCTTTTAAATAAAAGATAAACGTATTAACATATTGTCACTCATCAACTGGCAAATGAGTATTGATAAATCTATTAAAAAATACTCATATGCATACTCGTGTATTCTTGTGTATACTCATATTACTTTGCAATAGACTGCGCGAATTCTGATTCGCTTTGAGCAGAGTACTTAAATCTAATTTTCAGTTGATCTAATCAGATTTTTTTCCCATTGATTTTTACAATTAGAATGTATGTAATCAAAGTTGTCTGGTTACTTTAACTAAAATATGTGTAACCAAATTCGTCTGATTATTTTAATAAAAATTATATATATCGTTCATTTTTCACAGAACTGTCACAGGTTGTTATATCCATATTTCAGATTAACTCAATCAATTTGTTCTCAAAGTAGATACCTTTTTGATCTTTAATACAGCAAATTCTAATGTATTGCAACTTACCTTCTGCAGGTGAATGTTAATCTAACGCTTGTTGTTACTTCAGGCATTGCATAGATATCCGCGGTTGAATTTTCATTATAACTTTCTGTCTGATAAAAGAAGTAGGAAGAAGTAGAAATAGGAATCTCTTCCGTGTTTATTTCTGCAATACAAAATTCCGTGTCGTCGTCAATTACATTATTAAAAATCCAATACTTGTCACAATCATAAAAGAATTTGACATGATTTACCATTTTTTTCGGTGGTATCGATAGATTCGCCTGCTTGCGGTTTCACAGATGTATTATTGGAATCCGATTCTCTATATCTTCCAGATTTCATGTTCAGAAATTTACATCCAATTTCATCTTCTCCGTCTAAACAGTTTACAAACCCATCACAACGTTTTTCTGATGGTAAACACTTTTCTAGGCTCGATTGGCAGGTAAATCCTGGGCATGACCTCAAGGGTTTATTTTCAGAAGAAGACTCCATGTAGTTATCTTCAAAATAATATATTTTAAATAATAAGAACAAGCTTAAGTAGAAAATATATAAAACATTTCTGAATTTTTTAAGAGACTCACCTAACATTTCAAACGTTCGTAAAATCCAGTCCAAGTAATAACTCACTTTCATGTAAACACCGGGCTCATATGGACGTCCACATCCGTCACCGTGGCTAACTAGTCCAGCTACGTACCACTGAGACTCTAAATTTGGATTTCTGTGTTCAAGAAATATTTTCATGTAATAAAAGTGTAAGCAGTAAAATTTTCAATGTTTTAATTATTTTAATTAATTCAATGTTTGCACACAAAGAAAGATATACTTGTTTTGATAATATTAGTATTAAAAGTTTTAATTCTAGTTTTAAAATATTGTATTTCTTTTTTGATATTTTTTTATAATAATTATTTTCATGAATTAAGAAGAAAAAAAATATCGAAAAAAAAATTTTATCAATATTTCCAATATCTTAAAACTAAAATTAGAACTTTTAATAGGGTAGGTCGCCTATTATGGGCTCGGTTTCGAGAAAATGTTGACATCGAAAACAGCTCTATTGTAAGCAATTTTTAACATCGGAAACAGCTAAATTTCAAACAATTTTTTACATCAAAAACACTGGTAAAAAAAACTGCGCAATGATACTCACAACTATCGTTAAGAACAAAAAGCGTCTATAGAATATATACCCAGCAATACGACTGTTTATACATACAATCAGTTGATGAAATTTTAAAAGCAAATACTGATACGTTACATTGTTATCATACATGACAGCAATATGACAGCTACCTTTGTAAATAACAAATTGATACTGACATATTGTCATTTATTTACCATTGTTAGAATTAGAATTCATCTAAATGCAACCTGACAGATATAATTATGTCTCACCTTGTTTCGAGTTTATTGAAATTGCTGCAAAATTATTGGCAATATGAGCAAACTTACTATATTTAACTATCTGGATCTATTATTTATGTCAAATTGTTTAAGACAACTCGAAAATGAATCAAAATTCAAACAAATGTCGAATTTTTTTACTTTTGCCATCACTATTAAGCTAATTTCGGCATTCAACATATTGTTTCGATATTAGCTTTTTTACTGAGAGATGATACCAATTTACTAGCAAGAATAGACATGTTACTATCTGGGATTACAACTTTGAACCAAAGATATAATATTGGTGAAATTTAAGCTCAACACATTCTCTAAATAAGATTTTATATTCTTGCTTACATGAAACAATGATTGTATTAAATAAAATATTTTTGAATTAAATTTTGTTCTGTATGCTGATTGTTACCTGCACATTAAGGGACCACCACTATCACCCTGACAAGCATCGCGGCCACCTTCAGAATATCCTGCGCAGATCGTGGCATTATTCTGATCGACCGAATATTTACACGATGGCAAAATCGGCACTTCCACTTCTTGTAAATGATCCGCTAAAAAGAATTTTAATTTTAAATTAAAAGTAGGTCTTATATCTTATTTTCGAAGCATTTAAGGTAACTGCGGTATTTACGCCGCAGGTGTAAAAAAAAAGAAGAAGTGAAGGTTATTTGTTCACAACAGCTCTGTTACGTGCCTTTATGCTATATTAGTATTGTGTTGTGATTTCAGTTCTTTATTGTTAATATTAACGAAAATATCGTGAGTTGAATTGATTTTGTCATGTAGAAATAGCGCGATCGTGTATTACGATCTACGTTAAATGATTACTGTGGGAAATGTAAAAGGCATAATGATTATTTCATGATATATAAATGTAGAGCGATAGTAAAGGATGGAATACAAGCAAGATACAAGTGCATAGCTCTTGTATTCTTTATTTAGTTTGATATCTTGTACATCCCACTTGTTTAGGATATACGGCATTTTCAATGAGCGGGATTTATGCCATAATACAGACGCTGCGTGATTGGAAAGTAGCACTTGCCCCTTTGTTGAGAACACAATATGCACATATTTGCACATTTGTTAATGTCTGTGCATAATAATTTCTTCAATATTGCATTATTATTACTGTATATATGTATTTACTGTTCTTATTCCCTAATAAACTTTNGTGCATATTAATTTCTTCAATATTGCATAATTATTACTGTATATGTGTATTTACTGTTCTTATTGCCTAATAAACTTTGTAAACACATTTTGTAAGTCATTATGTTATTTTATGTCATATTTGTAATTGTTATTTGTAAATTATCGATGCGCCGTATATCTTACACATGAGTAGTCGTAAATCCCACCACTTTTTTTATACGACAAAAATGCAAGGGTTTTTTTAAGTTTCTTTTTCAAGTATAAAAAAAGAAATATTTCATATTTACAATTTTTTTATAATAGTAAACAGTATGAAGTTTTCATTGGTATAATTTATTTTCCTTAAACATAGTAAATAATACTTGATAAATTAAGTTTTCGATAGCTACGGCGTATATACCGTAGTTACCTTATATTTTTTCTTAGTAATAATACTTTTGTATTATATGCGCAAAATTATACAGGGTGGTTAAGTTTTCGAAATTTCTGGGAAAAACAAAAATTTTCGTTCGATTTTGATATTCTGTATCTTTGAAACTAATTGTAAGTTGTTTCGGACATGTAGTCATAAGTAGTTTCCATCTTGAATTAATGTCGAATCATCTCTTAAAATTTGTTATAAAACCTAAAGACCTTATATAAATATTGTTGCGATTACTAAAGATAACTTACGCTCTGGTCCATTTTCTCTTATGGCTCCCCATCCAATTGCAACGCATACGGACTGCGGCGATGGGCCTTCTTTCCATCCTTCACCCGCGGTGTTTAACTCTGGTAAGCAAACTTGGCGGACCCATCGATTGAAAAGAAGAGGTTTATCTAATGTGATCACTGCAATATCGTTCTGCATTTTTCGTTTTGTATAGTCAGGATGAATAATCACGTATTTCACTTTTCTCAACTGTGTCATTGGTGAAAATGATAATTGCCTGAGTATACCAGCTTGTATTTCATAATAGTGCACGTCATATCTGAAAGTTATTAGTAGACACATTTTAAGGGGACACATACACTTAAATGTATCAAAACACGAAGCCTAATTTTGCCATTTTTTTGTAAAAAAGCGGAAAGAAAAAGAGATGTCATGTTATTTCATTGTAAAAAGATCACATTTTTCTTTCTTTGATATTTTAAGAAGGCTTTAGCATTCAATCAAATATATGAAAAATCGGTAATGTACACATATGTGTTATGAAAGTTAATTATATTAACAAGAATTCTAGAAAAATTTTCATTGACTCTTACTGTTTAAAAGATACTCAATGTAAATTTTTACATTACGACCCAACAAACAAAAATGAATGGAAATAAATAGAAATGAATTTATTTCGACATTTTTGAATTAGCGTTTCAGATTTTTCAAATCCATTTGAATTAAAAAGTAAAATGAATACATCCGAATTCAACATGAACGTTCATATGCCGTGAAACTTCTGGGATTATTTCGAGGTCCGTGCTATTTAATTATTATATATGTACAATAATAATATTTATTTATTTATTACAACTGTTTTTAGCTACCATTTTATATCGTTTAAATAATAAAATTTTGCGCACGGAGTCCGATTGGACACTGACCCGATCGGACACCGACTCGATTTTAATTCAGTATAGTCCTGATGGCACAGGGTTGGCATGTTTTAAACAAAATGTTTAAAACTATGTGATTAAAACTTGTTTAAAACAGTGAGCTTCGTTTTAAACACTTTTATATTAAACAGTTTTAAACTATTGTTACATCTATAACCATAAAATTACCTCTATTCATTCCCGTCAATATTTTTTAAAAAATATTATTGACGGAAATGAATAGAGGTAATTTTATGATGAAACTTTTGTATAAAACATTTTTTGATATCTTGAGTAGTTTTTGAGATATAACAAAAAAAGCTGAAAATTGCTTTACATAAGAGGGGTGTTTTTACCTCTTAAAACTATTTTTGGGCAGCAACTGATATTTTCTAAATTCATCTATTTATGTAACCTATGTGTATACAAAGTTTCATTAAAATCACACTTGGGAATGTTTCCTTGTCAGTTTCATGTTCAATTTGATCAACTTCACTTTTTTTGTTAAGTGCCTTCAAAACTATTATTAATTTTGAAGCTTTTTCTATGGCTAATTGTTTTTGCCTAATTGTTTAAACTTGTTTAAAACATGTTTTTTTTGTTTAAAACATGTTCTTTTTTGGTTACTTAAAAAACACAAATAAAACAGAAACAAATTGTTTTAAATAAAAAAAATGATGTTTTTTGTTTAAAATGAAAAAAACAAGTTTTTTTACCAACCCTGGTATTTACTATCACGATGTAACAACAGATAATGCTCGATTGTTGTTGCATTTCTATCGTCGCTCTATGTTGACAAGCTGTGCCATTATAAACTATGCTTAATAAGGAAGCAGCAGCTTGAAATCTGCTGTTAAGTCATGATCAAGTTTGCTGACAAACTGCTGGCATTTTGCTATCTGAGACTGTACAAAAAATCGATGCTGTTTCTCAATATTGAAACGATACTTCAATGTAAAGACATTGGATCTAAATAGTTTGCTAGGAGGGAGAAAATATCGAGCCTTATACGGTTGCATTATTTATAATGCACTATGTGGTATTTTTATGGAAGAGAATTTAGTTGTACGTTTCTTTGTCGGAGGGATCTGTACTGTTTCGTTAAGATAATCTTTTAATTTTTAGACATGGTATCGAAAATCATCATTAATGTTAAACCGACAGTATATTGGTTTAGTATAAAATTTATCGGCAATACAGATCAGTACTACTATTCAATACCGATCCACCTATTATAATAGGCTAGTACTGGTCCAGTACGGGGCTAGTACTAAAATATAAAATCCATTTTTCGATACAAAATCGGTACCTCACCAGAGTTCAATGTTAGTGTATTTTATTCTTACTTGGGTTTTGTTCTCAACGAGATAGTGAACATTATTGTCAAACCCTGTATATGTTTCCTTAAATTGATAGAAAGAATATTTGCGTTTATAAGAAATTTGATCATTTGTCATCTCTTGTAATATATTCGTTGCATAATTTGTGGAATCGTTTTTGAAAACGTTCTTACCCATTCATGCAGTGACCTGCAGTGATTATATGAATCTCACTGAGAATAACACCACCGCAATGGAAGAAACCATCCTTGTAAATGGCGACCAGGAAGGGCCAAGCTCTAGGCTGACTCGCTCGGCCGCCGACTACTCGTGATTGCGCCCCGATGAGAGTTTCATTCTGATCTTGCATCATCTCCTCGGACATTGATTGATTCGTATTCAGCAGGCTCAGCGTCTCTCGGTAGAGTTTATTGAATTCCGTAATTTGCAATTGTTCCTCTGCGTGTCTTCTGAACATATAACTGTTCTTCGTTGTATTGAAGGCTGAATTCTGACGCGGTAGGGTTGTGGTACCACAAGGTAACGGCGGACATTTGACAAATACCGCTTTACCCGGACATGTCGTCGTCTGTATATTGTTATTGTCAGTTTCTATCACGTAAAGACCTTGAAAGACATCCTGAGGTACATCAATAGTTTGTATCTCTAGTGTCAATCTGCAAAAACGGATCAATTAACAATAATTTTTGAACATGCTTCTCAGTTCAGAAATTTAATTTTATTATCCGCAAGTTTTGTGTTTTCAAATGCATAACTTACACTAGCGCTCAATCACTAGCATGTCTGTTTTGTCTTTCTTAATTAAAGGGCCACTTTAATCAAGCTCTCCAATGGATTAATCTAATCGATCGATTAATCCATTGGAATTAACCAATCGCATTTGTCTGTTATATGAAATGACAAATGCGATTGGTTAATTCCAATGGATTAATCGGTCGATTAGATTAATCCATTGGAGAGCTTGATTAAAGTNAAATTTTAAAGAAGAATAAATTTCTTTCTTTCTAACCTTCTAGATGTTGGATTTAATAATAATAATGTTGAAGAGTAAAAAAATATTTGATAATCTATGTATATATAAAGAGAATATAGTAAGAGTGGTATAGAGTTATAAAGAGGATTAGAAAGAAATTTAGGCATGCAAGAGAGATACATACAAAGTAGAAATAAGAACATACGAGTATTTTTTAGCAGAAGTGTAATATACATATGTTAAACACATCACGCACGCACGAATACCTCCACATGCACATATACGCTCACTCTTTACACTCACATCTTTACAAAAATAATTCATCGCTTTTATACCTTATAAAAATCATTTTTAACCCGTTTTTAGCCTGTTCTATCATTTTTATGCCTGTTTTTGCACTCAATAGCATATGCAGTTTATTGCAAAGGAACATTAAGCATATAAACGTGTATGCATATGAGTATTTTTGAGTAGATTACCCGTTTTTAATACAGATTTTTCAGCTGATAAGTGACACATTAATATGTTCTTTTTCTCACAAGAGGAGGATTAAGTAGGATTTCCGCAGATTTTGCCTAACTTTAAATATATCTTAATACTTATCCTCCACTAATACATAATAACCGCACACTTTATCCAGAGGATGTCCCAAGGACGTTCTTAGAATGTACGGACATCCTTTGAATGTCCCATGGACATGCTACGGACGTCTCTAAGAGATCTGTATTATATGGGAAATAAGTGGTATAATGTAGGTAATATTCAAGTATTCGCGAGAAATTTGCATTAAAAGTTTCTAGTACGACATTATTTTGATGTCTTTTGGCTTTTTATTATATAATATTAATTACAATTTATTGAATCGTGCGGTTTTCAAATGTGCAATGTGAGTGCTTGTGAGTGCTAAACGATTATTTGTACTTGTAGTTGAATATGTTTTTATATTTCAAATTAATACACAGCACGTTTTTACCTCTCAAAAATAAGTACGTTATTACTACTTGGATATACTCGTATGCGATTCGCTTTAACTACTCATTCTTTCGGAAAAGTTTCTGTATATGACTTAAAAACGAGGTCATACTCATGACCTCATTGAGTCAAATGCACGTTTTCACTACTCAAATTAATCGTTCTCGCGGGTTGAAAATGATGAAATATTTTTGTAATGGGCATTAAAAGTGTATCTATTGATGACATACGATAGTGGCCAACCAATTTCCGATGTGCAAGCTTCCTCTGCCCAAGAAAATGTCTTCGAGCAAACGGGATACCATTTCCCTTGCACGTTCTTATGCAGATATCCTTGAGTATAACCAACCACAAAACCAGCCATCTACAAAAGATACGTATGAAGAATTAAAGTGAAATCATATTTATTATAAATTTTAGATTTTAATAATCGTTCTAATGAAAAAAAATTCTCAACATCTCATAATATTTTTAATTTTATTTCGCCATAACGACGTAATTTATACGATATTTTTACATTGTTATAACTTTTTTATAATATAATTTGAAGATTTGGATTGAGATTTTAAAAAATGTTAATTATTTATAGATACGATAAAGCCTGTAGGAGCATTTTTTTACATTATTTTCAATGTAAGAATGCACAAAAGTTCAAAAGGGTGGTATCCCCGTGTGGCTAACTCGTAAGTTTCCGATATTCTGGATACTCTTTTATTTTTTATTAAAGATACGTTTACTGGATTTCAGATAGTATAAAAGTAATGCATGAAATTGTAGAATTATAAACAAATTTATTTTAGCATAATATATACGTATTATTACGTGCATTGTAATATTCTTTTGCCTTTTGCATAACACGCGCATTATATCATGAAACTTTTAAGATTATTTCGAGGGCCGTGCTCTTTAATTATATGTATAATAATAATATTAATTTATTATAAATCTTTAGCTACTATTTTATATTGTTTAAATAATAAAAGTTTGCTCTATTGTAAAATCATGATTTTTTTTTAAATGTCGAGTTTTGATACTTCATATAATTAAACTTTTTGGAGCGATTCATATCATACTACTTTTTTTGTTAGTTTAATAGGTTAACTAAAAAATCTCACCGGTTTCTTGCTTCAAGTTTAAATTTAAAATTTTGAAACTTTTTTATTCAAAATACCCCTTTCTTTGCACTGCAATTGTTTGCAATTTCTTTAAAAATGTAATTATCTAAAAATAAAATATTTTTAATTCGGGTCTTGTTCATCTTTATTTTATATCGATTTCTGAGATATCGATTTCATAGTTAAAAATGTACTTCCTGTTCAGAGATTATAACGCGACAAATTTAACAAGTTCCACAGAGTATGATGTGGTGGGGAAGATAATCAAAAATAGCAGTTCTAGTATTAAAACACTGTACAAAATTTGACTTTTTTTGGCTGCGGCGAAGAAAATCAGTATTTTTTAGTAAATTCGAAGTCGCTGAATCCAAATCCGCCAGCGAAAAATGCTCATCACGTCAAGTTTTTGAGAAAAATTGGGTATTATAGGCCAAAACAGCGTTATTTGACATATTTACCAGTTTCAATCCGTCAATTTGGATTCGTCATTTTACATTTTGAAAAACGTCCGTAACTCGGTGAAAAAAAATCATACAGTAAAAAAAAGCATTTTAAAGGTAAAGAATAACACTTTAAAGTGGTGTTGGTGAAATTGAGAAATAAAATTTAGTTTGGCCACAAAAAACTGATAAATATGTCAAAAAAACTGTTGTTTTTGGCCTATATTACCCAATTTTTCTCAAAAACCTGACATGATGGGCATTTTTTGCTGGCGGATTTGGATTCAGCGACCTTGAATTTACTAAAAAATACTGGTTTTTCTCGCTGCAGTTCTTTTTGTTGAACTGTGAAATTTTTNTCTCGCTGCAGTTCTTTTTGTTGAACTGTGAAATTTTTCATATTTTAAATTTATAAAGATTTCTGAAAATATGTCTTAAATTTTTAAGATTTTATAAACCTTCGTCAGAAAAATTATAAAACAAAATTTATAGAAATCTTAGAATAGAATTCATATATATGTATAAAGAATTCCTTAAAGAATTTTTTGAGCCGAGAAAAAATTTTTTATATAAAATTATATAAAATTATATA